>RCUC01151987.1:0-42895 GCA_003697995.1 Taxidea taxus jeffersonii | reverse complement strand
CATACTGAAAACTATAGTGCAAGATGGCATGCGAACCGTTTCTGAAGAGTATGTAAATAGAATGTTTCAAGCCTTTTAGAGATTAGAAAATGCTTTATGAAGAAGCTAACATTTGTTTGGTCCATTTATAGGTAGTATTTTAAGAGGTAATGGAGAAGGGTATGTCATACATAGGAAGCTTCCGGGAAAGAACAGCCATGGCAGCAACAGGTATTGTGAAGGACAATGGCCCAGGATGAGAGCTGGATTTCCTAAATGGGACTTAGTTGTAGGTTGAAGTAGCTGGTATTGAGACTAAAGAATAAGATTTTATAAGACACAAGAGCAAAGACAGGTGGTGGTATCACCAAAGGTGGTATCCCAAAGGTGGTGGTAGCAAATGTACTGTTCCATTATTGAAGAGAAAGATAGGGCTAAGAAGGAGGTTTCTTAAAAACTCATGCTATTGGGGCACCTGGGTGGCTCAGTCGGTTAATATCTGCTTTTGGCTCAGGTCATGATCTCAGGGTCCTGGGATACAGCCTCAGGTTAGGCTCTCTGCTCAGTGCAGAGCCTGCTTCTCCCTCTCCCTCTTCCCATCCCCCCCCACCCCGGCTAGTGCTCTCTCTTTCTCTCTCTGTCTTTCTCTTTCTCTCTCTCACTTGGTGTCTTTCTATCTCAAATAAATAAATAAAAATATATATTTTTTTTAAAACTTGTGCCATTTAGCAGTGTGGCTCAGGATTTTACTTGGTGGTGGTTACCCACTGGGAGATCTAACCTGGTGTTAAAAAATGTAAAATGTTCTGAGATAGTGGCTTATTCTCATTGGTCCAAATCTCCCTCAAATCTTTGAGGATACAGAACTCTTTTCAAATGGTTAATAAGTTTTGGGGGAAATGAAGTAGAAACAAAAGTCTACCAGTGTGCTGAGTCCAGTCTCTCCCATGAAGTTCCAACTGAGGTTCCTACAGGGTGTTTACATAGACAGGAACAACCTGAGCGAAAGACAGCAGGAAATCTTTGGACAAGCTCAGAGAATAGCGTGTGGTTTTGTGTGTCTGCAAATTAAGGAAATGTAGCTTGAGGTTGAACTAGGGAAAGACATATAAGGCAAAGGGGTTTTAAATTTGATGTGGTGGATAGTGGGTAGCAAATGGAGTTTTGTTTATTTTCTATTTGTTTGTTTTGATAGGTGAGTGGTATCAGAGTCATCCATTTCCAAGAACTGAAATATTAACTAAAATGTTCAGCTTTTATTTGGAGCTTTGACACATTGAGACATAACCTAGGAAACCATGAAGAATCTTCTAAAGGTAATATTATTAAGTAGTATAAATTATAGAAAAAGAGTAACCATAATAATTAACATTTCTAGGGTAATAGTGATAATAACAAAGCTTTAAGCATTCGATACAAGCCAAATGTTTTATTAAGTCCTTTGTATTCATTATTTCAGTCACTGTTCTGTGAAGAGGTATTGTGAGCCCCAGTTCCCAGATTGGAAAAATGAAACTCAAATTAAATAACTTTCCTTGGATGAGACAAAGAAGTGGACCTGAATGAGTTCTCAGTATCCTTCTACCTATGGAAATCTATGCATTCTAACCAAAAAGTAAACACTGTCCCTACAAATCTTTTATATTTGTTTGACCAGTCCTCAGATATACTTTATAATTCCCCAAACTTAAAGATGCTTTTAGAGTTGATAACATATTGCTATATTAGGTTTGGTATAGTTTATAAGTTATTTATCCTCTAAAGATTAGAGGTGAAAAAAATAATCTCATGGACAATGATTCAAACAATGTCAATGAAACAGGAGTAAATGCAAGATCCAAATACTTGAGTTCTTATAAAAACAGAATCCAGTTTACAATTAAGACATATGTATTCTGCAGTGTGTGTGTGTGTGTATGTGTGTGTGCGCACACGTGTGTGTATTACTCATGATCAAGTCTTTCTTTTGGCTATTAACTTCTGATTATGGCATGTTTGAAATTTAAGCTGCCCCCTTTATCTTATTATGTGTTTTAAGAATTTTTAAATAATTATTTCAGGAAAACTAACAAAGAATGTCCCTTCTTTCCAAGATCTTGAAAGTTTCTGAAATCCCCTATTTCAGGACTAAAATTTTCATTTCCTGTTTTTGAAAATGGCCAAGGAGTGCCTGGGTGGCTCAGTCAATAGAACATGCAACTCTTGATCTCAGGGTCAGGGGTTCAAGCCCTGTGTTGGGCACAGAGCCCACTTAAAGGAAAAAGAAAAGGCCAAAATAGCCAGAAATGAAATATATTATAAAATGATTAAGTTAAATTCTTTACATACTGTGTATGAATAAACTTCTTTTGATATTATAGTTTTCCTTGTTGAAAGTAGACTGTAAATCAGAAAACACATAATAACCATGTAAGTTATCTAACTATACTCAAGATTAAAAGAAGTGTGTGATCTACCCATTAATATTCACAAAATATATCTTGTTCATATAATGATTTTGGAAGTAATTGCAAGCTTAAACATGTCAGTCAAACCTAAATTTACTCTATGGTTTAAAATATTTTCAATAACCTGCGATATTTTAGAAATCTATTTTTTTTTAAGATTTTATTTATTTATTTGTTAGAGAGAGAGAGAGTGAGCACAGGCAGACAGAGAGGCAGGCAGAGGCAGAGGGAGAAGCAGGCTCCTTGCCAGGCACGGAGCCCGATGTGAGACTCGATCCCAGGACGCTGGGATCATGACCTGAGCCCAAGGCAGCCGCTTAACCAACTGAGCCACTCAGGCGTCCCCAGAAATCTATTTTTAATGACGAGTTTATAGGAGAAAAACTCTAATATTTAATTTTAGTATTCATTGTTTTTTTGGTATATTTTCAAAACTCATTAAAGCAAAGAATTTCACAAAATGCACCTTCAAATTCTATCCTATTATCATAAACTTCAAAGTCTTTAAAATTCTAAACTTTTTAACACTGTTTAAGAATTATATCCTCTTTTTCCAGGGTCTTCTTAACCTGAGAAAGCAATTAATGTAAACAAGACCTATTTACACATAAATAAAGATGGTTTGGAGTTCAGGAAAGAAGTCAGAATTTCTAAAGATGAAGAGATGAAGGTCATGTACTTTTTATGAAGTGTCCCCTTCAGATTACACTTTACATCTGAAAACTGGTGTTTGAGATTTGCAAACTTGACATTGCTTGTTGCAATTCTGTAAGAGTCACATAAGCCAAAAGCATTATAGTCATGTAGGCAAACAAAATCATGAGGTTATACCACTTGTTAATCCCAAGATGGAGTTAAAAAGATGGCCCAACCAGAATTGGAGAAGTAGAATGGTCACAGTGAAGAATCATCCGTTACAAACATATCATATAAAGAGATCAAACCCCAGCCCAGAACGCTGCTACACAATATAAAGTTTCTCATCGTTTTTAGTCCTCATCATAACTATACCGGGTCATCAATGTAGCTTTTGAGTACAAGTTCTGTGGGAAGCCTGTTCCAAGAGGCTAAAAAGATGTTAGCTTATTTCAGCAAATAGGGGTACTATAAAAAATTAGATGTCAAGCTAAGTTGTAGCCTATTTTACCGAAATGGTGACAAAAGGCAAATGAAGAGAAATAAAAGTATGCCCATATTTGCTAAGGGAGTGGAAAGATAAGTTTAAAAAGAATACTTCTCTTCAACCTCCCTAAAAAAGAGATGAGGAAAAAGTAGAGAAAGAGAATTTTTGTTTGTTTCCTTCACTGAAATCCAGGGACATTTTCCCAGTGATTTTACAGTGAATCTAGAAAGAAATCTAGAGATGAGTTGGACCCTTATATTGGAGAAAGTGCAAACTCAAATCCTGTCAGTCATCAGGCACATAATGTGTATGAGTGAAAGGGCCAGGTGTGGGTCCATATGGACTGATGGAGACTGTATTTTGGAGAATACCTGCTCCATCAGAAGGGGGCAATAGGATACTTTTTTAATTTCTCTAGATATTCAGTGTTTTCAGAGAAGCTAGTGATCTAGATTTCCGTTTAAATTCTCTGACATTTTTTAATGATGGCAATATTTATATCTTCTTAGAATATTGGAACGGCCAAGATTCGGGGAGACAAATAAAACATGCTTGCAGGCCAGATAGGCCTATGGGTCATGAGCTCACAACCTCTGCCACATATGCTAAATAACCTCAAAGTTAATTAACATTTACTTATAAGAAATCAGTTATAAAGGACTACTTTCTTTTCTTCTCTGCAAATATTACAAAATTTTTTTAAAGCCATGTTTATTCTAGAGAAGTTTAAATACAATTTTCACCAATAAACCAGAGTAAGGAAAAGGTATGGAAGAAAGTTATTTAAATAAGTAACTAAATAGATTTTCTTTCAAAATAAATACTTTTCAAAAGTTGTATGTCACCATATATGTAAGATTGTTTTTAGCTGTTAATAAAAACAGCAACTAATCTTTCTGTATGGTTTAAGAAAATGGTACGATTTCATTCTTCTACATGTGGCTGTCCAATTTTCCCACCATTTGTTAAAGAGACTTTATTTCATTGGGAAAATACAAGAAATACACAAATGCAAAATAACAGTATGAGATTTCTTTTTTTAATATTTTATTAATTTATTTGAAAGAGAGAGAGAGAGCAGGAGAAGGGGTGAGAGGCAGAAGGAGAAGCAGTCTTCCTCCCCAATGTGGGGCTCTACCGCAGGACCCTGGGATCATGCCCTGAGCCTAAGGCAGACGCTTAACCAACTGAGGCACCCAGGTGCCCTGAGATTTCAATATTTCTGTCTCAATAATTGATGGAAATAGACAGAATATCAATAAAGAGATAGAAGTCTTGACCAACACTGTCAACCAACTTGACCTAAATAACATTTATAGAACACCGACTTCATAACAGAATACATTCTTTACAAGTACACACAAAGCATTTACCTATATATACCATACACCATGACACAAAACATATTTGAATACACTCAAAAGGAATTAAATCATACAAAGTATATGTATGATCACAGTAAAATTTCACTTTAAATCAGTAACAGAAATATACTTGAAAAATCCCCAAATATTTGAAACTAAATTGCACATTTCCAAATATACATTTAGAAAGTATATTGAACTGAATGAAAATAAAAATATAGCATAACAAAATTTGTGGGATGCAGCTAAAGCAAAAGTGAAAGGGAAATAGAACTAAAATACTTATATTAGAAAAAAAAGATCTCAAATCAACTATTTCAACTTTCATCATAAGAAACTAGAAGAAAAAAAAGGACTAATTACAATCAAAGTAAGCAGAAGAAAAGAAATAATAAGATCATAGCAAAAATCAATAAAATAGAAACAGAAAAACGATACAATAATTTTCTTCCAGAATACCAAAAAAGAAGGAATGCTTAACAACTTGGTCTATAATGCTACTGCTTTTATACAAAACCTGATAAAAACATTTCAAGAAAATAAAATTACAGACCAGTATCCCTTGACAACCTTAAAAATAAAATAGCTAGTTTGTTTACTAACAAAATGAGTTTATTCAGGAACAGCTGAGAAATGCAATTCAGAACATGCAAATTGTAAGCAAGTCCAGAGAACAAAGCAGAGGAGTGTACTTTTAAGAGGAAAGGAAGGACTTGGAAGGTGCTATTTTGAATGAAATTTCATTGGAAGAGAGCTAGAGTTTGTGGTTATGGCGACTTCTCATTGGCTTAGTTGTAATGGTTCTTACTGTCTGGGTTGTTGCTGGTCAAGGAGAAAAGCTCCTTTCCTCCTGCTCAGACAGTAAAGTAAGCTTTTTCCTATTAGGGTACATAAAGTAGGCTGCAAAAAGTGATGTAAACTTTTCCCCATTCCAGACTTCCTGACTCCATTATTTTTTTCCTAAAGTTTTTATTTATTTATTTGACAGAGAGAGCACAAGCAGAGGGAATGGCAGGCACGTGGAGAGGGAGAAACAGGGCCCTGAATCATGACCTGAGCCAAAGGCTTAAGATTTTATTTATTTATTTATTTGACAGAGAGAGATCACAAGTAGGCAGAGAGGCAGAGAGAGAGAGAGAAGGAAGCAGACTCCCCACTGAGCAGAGAGCCCGATGTGGGGCTCGATCCCAGGACCCTAGGATCATGACCTGAGCCGAAGGCAGAGGCTTTAACCCACTGAGACACCCAGGCGCCCCCTGACTCCTTTTTGAATGAGATTGTGCTTTACTAATTTTCACTTTCTCATGAACCTGGATGGCAATTCCTTAACAAAATTTTGTCAAACTGAGTCCATTATTATATGAAAGAAAATGTTATCATGACTGTAGTAGATTCATTCCAGGAATGAAAATTGATTTAATATTAAAAAATCAATCAATATAAGGACGCCTTGGTGGCTCAGTTGGTTAAGCATCTGCTTTCAGTTCAGGTCATGATCCCAGGGTCCTGGGATTGAGTCCCACATAGGGCTCCTTGCTCAGCAGGGATCCTGCTTCTCCCAGTGTTTTTCTCCTGCCTGCTGCTCTCCCTGCTTGTGTTCTCTCTCTCTAATAAATAAATAAAATCTTTTAAGAAAATCAATCAATATAATATAATGTATTAACAGATTGAAAAAGAAAAACCATAAGACTATCTCAAGAGATGTGAAAAAACATTTGATGAAATCCAATTTCAGTCCCTAATAAAAACTCTCAACAAACTAAGAATAGAACTTCCTCAGATAAAAATATCTACAAAGCGATTATAGCTCACATCATACATAGCGGTAAAAGACTAAATGCAAAAATGAAGGTTAAGGCAAAAATATCGGATCTCACCACTTCTGTTCAACAATGTGATAGATATTGTAATTAGTGCAGTTAATAAAAAAAAGTTTTAATAAAAAAATTAAAACTGGCTTTATTCATAGACAGGTATATAAGAAAACTTTTGGGAGAATAGATAGTTCATTATATTGATTGTGTTATTTCACATGTAGGTACAAATGTCAAAACTTCTCAAACTGTATTCCTTAAGGTACAGTTTATTGTATGTTAATTATACCTCAATAACATTATTTTAAAACTTTTGTAGAAAATAAGGTAAATTTAATAAATCACCTAATAAGTCCCAAAGTAGAGCATCCATTAAGTCAGCATTTTTGATATCAAGATTTCTCTGTTTTGACAACTGTAGCCTTCACATCTCATTGTATTAGGATGACTACAGTATCTACAGCCATTGTGTTTCTACACAACCAAATCCAAATGTAAAAAAAAGAAAGAAAAAAAAGACACGTGTTGTCCTAAGTATCTTTTTAAGAGTGGAGATAACCTTCCTAAGAAACTACTCTTCATCTGTGATTAGCCAGAATTTCATGACATGCTCAATCTAGCAAGGCAATGGACTATGTATTGGCTTAAAGTATTTATTACATTCCCTAAAATATATGGATCCCCCAATTTCTGAATAAAATCAGAGTTCTGATAACAAGAAGATGAATATAAATGTGTTTTAGGAGTGCTAGATCATCAGTGATTGACAATCATTAGGTTTATTGCATCAGCTCCTTGCTTGGGCTAAAATAATTCTTTACTGCTAACAAAAGATACATGCATTTTTGAAACTATAGGAGAGAATGTTAGAATGGTACAGCTCTTGAAAATTCCTAATTTATTCAAAATTACTTTTAGTAGGGTATAATGAATTTTAGGCAGCTTTTTTTCACACCCCAAAGGTGAATCAGATATACTATTTGTGTAACCAACTTCCTAATGTATAATATTAATTAGAATTATGTGATGCTTTAAAAATATAAACATGTGTTACCCTGAGACAGATGAAATGGAAACCAATGAAGATTCACTTTTAGGATATTCTTTTGTGCATCAAATGCATCTATCAGGCCAAAGGTCATAGCCAGGAAAAATACAAAGCGTCAAGAGAATTCGGTGAGTATGCTTTGTAGGGTATACATAAAATTTCAAAAGCTGCCCCATTGAGAAAAATTGCAAGAAAAAATAAAGGTATTTGTCAGATAAATTTTTAGAAAGCAAATAAATTCCCAAAGTGGAGGGTCTGAGAATTAGTAATAACATTAATGAATGCACTGTCAAACATGGAACAATTTCCAGGTTTCAGTACAAATTCTAGGTTAGAAACTGGCAAATCTTTAATCCAGCTTTCATCTCTGACATCAACAAAGCAGAAAAATAAGGCTACAAAATCTCTGTGCTAAATCCAGTGGGCAGGGACAAGCAGTTGGGTTTCTCACCACCTTCTGGATATAAGGGTCACTCCCATCACATCTCCTTCATTTTCCCTATCGGACAAATAGCTTTCTGGAAGATCCAGAAACTGTGAGGTAACAGGAGGATCTAATACAACCAGTGTCAACACCTTTTCCTGCATTAACATGCATGAAAACCTCCACAGACCCTCCTGACTCTTTCTCCTCAAAATAATAAACATGAAGTCTCAGAGCTGGAGAATTAGAGGACATACTACGTGTCTTGTTTGGACCACAGTAACCCAAACAAGTAAGTTTCTCTTCTTTTGTACTCTTTGACTTCTTCAAATACAAGCTGCTCTTTTAATTTCAAAATGAAGCTGTTGATTCGGAATGAATCTATCTGGATAACTGCTCTGATTCAGCACTTCTCACTCTGTGATCTTCACGCTACTTGACTGAGTGCTTATCTCTGCGGAGTACTGTGATTAGCAAGACAGATTAGGCAGCAGGTAGAGCAGAGCAGGTGATAATGCATAGTATCTATCTTTAGGAAACTTTAAATAATGGAAAATGATGCTTTAAGTTTCTGCTAATGGAAAGCATTCCACAGAAAGGACAATACCTATCTCTAGTTTAACTTCAGATGACCTTGAATGTGAGTGTGATAAGGGGTTCCATGGCTTCCTTTGTTCAAATAAACATATGTTATTCCTGGGTTTGGTGTGGTAGAGATTCTTTCTTCAGATTTACTGCTACCTTATCCCCTTCTTTTGAAAAGGAGCTAAAAAGAACCATTCTATATCCAAATTTTAAGAAGTTTGCATTGAGATCCACTGAAGAAATATGTCCTTCAAAGTATAAGTACTTTAATTTGCTCTTAAATCACCATACAGCATTCTGAAATTACTGTGTGGACAGGAACCAACAGCTCTTGGCTGGTTAGAGCCTGAAACCATCTGCTTTCCCTTCTCCCATGTTGCTATCCTCGACACTTTCTAGCTTCCTGGTCAGAGGGGACAAATTCTTCTTTATATTCCAATATTCCTCCCACACACTCCACGTGTTTTCAAAATGCCTTCTGTCCAATGCAGACATTATTGAAATGATTTATCAAGTGAGATGAGTAGTGGAAGCTAGTATCCCAGCTCCGGTGCCTGGCTAACAGGATTGTGCACATCAATTCCACTCCATGGTTTAATAATAGACTTCACAAGGCACCTCCCCTCATGCTTAAACCCCACCCCTTCCATCTTGAGGTCACAGCTTTGGAAGAGAAGTCTACTCCCCTTTCACCCACTCATCCCTCTTCCCCTTCAAATATTTTCCCTCCCTAACGTATATGTGTTTGTGACAATGTCTTCAAATCAGTACTTGATTCTTACTCATTTTTTATAAAAGGATGTGCCATATAGAAGAATGCATGGGCACTTATCACTAAACAATGAACACTTAAGTAATTCTAAGCATTCTACAAGTCTAAATATAACTTTGTGTAATAAAAATTTAACTTGTACCTTGTTTGGGACCTCATCATTGGCTGGGAATAACATTCATTCTCTAGGTGGCCTGATCCCCATTGGTCACAGCTTATTATAAATGACCATCCATGGAACTTTCAGTGGAATACTCATCAAGGCAGTTCAGCTCCAGCTGTGTAAAAATTTTAAATAAATAAATAAATGCAAATTTTCTCTCTCTTCTGGGAGATTATAAAGAATGGAATGTTCACTGACCTTTACCTCTGAAACTAACAATACATTATGTGTTAATTAATTGAGTTTAAATTTAAAAAGAATGGAATGTTTCAGTTGCACACATCTTCAGCATTAAGTTCATCCCAAAGAAAAGTGTGACGCCATAAATCAATCCACAGTGGTAATAAAAACTTCTGACTACTCTTAGAAACCACAAGATGATAACTTTTCTACATTTACTCAATCAAGAGAGCTCAAACAGGTGAGAACCCACCACTCCCTTGTCCATTATATAGTTTCCCTAAAGTTTTTTACTGGTTTTATGAAAGCACAGGAAAATGAAAAAGACAGCATGCCTTAGGAGACAGCATGCATTTATGTCATACTATGTATCATGAAGAATATTTTACATACATTATATATACATAATATATACTAATATATTGAATTACTTATATTTTACTTATGATTTTATTACTTAATCTTTGTAAGAAGCTGAGAAGTAGTTACGTGCCTATTTCACAGTTAAGAAACTGGAGCCCAGCAAGCCCAAGTAACCTACCAATGTCACACAACCAGGAGCGACTCTGGTCTATTTATTCCAAAGTCCACATGATTTCCACTGTCTCACAGAAGAGGATATGATTCCTGGTGAAATTTATCTGGTGAAGATCAGTTAGATGAGATCTCCCAGAGTCATGTCACTAGACTGTTGGCGGAACCTGAGTTGACTCAGACTTCGGGCAGCGGCGGGAGGGGGTGTGAGTGGAGGGGTGGGGTGATTCATAGACTTCAGCTCCCTATCAAGGGTGACTGGCTGAGAAACAAAGGAGCAAACAAAGGAGGAAAAGTCCTCAAATATAGGGAGTGAATTAATGTCCGGCAGCTCTAAGAATGGGTGAACGTGACTACATATCAAGCTGTGTGATACAAGATACTTAGAAAAATGATCAGCCTAAACTCCAAATAAAATGAGAAACATTGCTATTACTTGGGTGCTCTTAGAAAAGATTCAAGATGGTATTTTCTTTGCAAAAGAAAAGCTTAGCAACATCTGCAGTACCCTGGGTGTTTATCCACAATATGCGGGCGAAAATACGGGTTTAAGTCAATGTAAAGATCTAAGAATTATCCTCCCCGAATGACGAGCACCAAAGTTAATTTGCTCTATTTTTTTATGTTTGTTTAATTTGCTCTATTTTTCTGCAGAAGTGGAATGATCACCAACACTAAGATAGAAAAACTCTGAAAGACAGATATCGTGGAACATAGTCACTGCTAAAGCCGTGAGAAAAGCAACCACAATCAATGCAAAGTGATAATTATAGCATTCTTTCAAATCATCCTTAATGACAGCAAGCACAACCTAGCCTCATCAGTAAACCACAAGGTACAGTCCAACTAATGGAGCCCACTGGCAATCTCAATAAATATTCCAATTCTGAGAGCCTTTGTAGAGAAAGCGGCTTTAAGGGAGAAACAATCAATTTTCTTTAAAGACTCTGGCCGCTTATAAAATTATAAATCAATCTTTCACGTGTTGCTTAAGAGACTAAGACAATGGAAACAAAAGGGAAAAAGTACTGTTTCAAAGACACACTTCTATTGTTGACTTAAAACAACAGATCATTAAAGCAATCTGAACAGCTGCAATTTTTCTCAAATGCGGAAAACACCAGAGCTAATCAACTGTCATATGGTCAGGCTAAATCAGACACAATCCTATCTTTATGGCTCAAGCCATTTACTTTCTTTCCTGTTATCTCAAACATTTGCTTTGAAGTTAAAACAGGGGTAAAATCGTTTTTGAAGGGTGCCGAATGTATGGGCCTTTTAACAGAAGGACATTTGCGAAAGGGAAAAAAAGCATGTGGCATGTTGAAGGTAAAATAACTAACTCATGATCTCTTACCAACTTAGGATTTTTAGAAAAACAAAAGTTTCGAATTAAAGTCACAGGGACATAGTTCGGGCCTCCATTACATTTCCAGTACATTTCCCTTCTGAACCATCCAAAACCTAGTGTCAAGTCATCGTATGTTATGGTCCTCTCCTGGAAAAGACATGATATAAAGTCCTGCAATTAGTTTAAAATATATGCCAATCTCAATATCATGAAATATAAATAAGAATAAGCGGTGCATGACCAAACACAAAACTTCAAAGACAAAAAGTCAGCAGAAGGATAGAAGTGTATCTTCTTACATGGTCAGACATTAATTAGTTTTGCTGATTTCAATGCCTCTCTGAAAATATCTATGGTCTAGGTTGAAATAGACCGTGTTATGTACCATCAAGAAGAAATGTACATCTTATTCTTTTTAGGCATCCACTGATTCTGATTTTCATAGGCTTAGTAGATAAAAGGTGATGCAAAAGTATTTTTTTCTAATATGTAGAATGTTCTGAAATGCTCGATATCCAGCAAGCTAGATAGCTCAGAAATCTGCTCCAGTATTTTGCAAACATAAGACATATGGTCTATGAAGTTTCTTCCACACATTTTGGACCAACACGTTTAAAGAAAGCAGCTTAAATAAATTATCTAAAATAACTTTTTAAGTGATTCAGAAATTCATGAAAAATAACCCAAATGTAACTGGTTTCAGATTTCAGAATTAATTTTAAATTGAAGAGTTTGATCAGACATGGAATTATCTCTCATTAATTTTTTTAATCCTGATTACAGTTACTCAGACCTAGAGACGTGTCACCAAGAATTTGCATTCAGTTTCAAATTAGCTTCAAATTCCATTAGATTTAAAATCCATAGTAAAATTTGTTTAGTAGATGCATTAGTTTTCTGTCGCTATGTCACAGTTTACTACAGACTCGGTAGCTTACACCAACATCCACTTATTATCTCCCAGTTTCAGAAGAGTTGGAATCTCTGGGTTCTCTGCTCAGGGTCTCCCCAGACAGATCCAGGTGGTGAATGGAAGTGTGGTCTCATCTCTAGCTCAGGATCCTCTTCCAAAGTCATTCAAGTCTTGGCCAGCATTGGGTTTTTCGAGACTGTAGGATAGAGGTTGCTGGACTCTTGCTGCTGTCAGCTAGAGGCTGTTCTCAGCTCCTGGAGGCTACGTGCTCTTCCCTACCACACATAGATGTTTGCTTCTTCAAGACCAGCATAAGAATCTCCCTTACTTTTCATCTCTTTACTTCTTTTAAGGAGTCACCTTATCAGATCAGGTTCACCCCAGTAATCTTTCTTTTAGTTAAGCCAAAGCCAACCTGGTAGAGACTTTAATTATATCTGCAAAATTCCTTCTGCTGTATAATATAATATAGAAATGACATTCCATCATACCAACAGGTTCTGATCCTCATCCATGGGGGAGAATTTTATACATTGAATTCATAAGGGGTAGGAATATTAGAATTCTATTTACCACAGCACTTGCAAAAATATCACTACCATAAAATGCTACTATATTTTATGAAACTCTAGACTATTTTTGTGTCTTGAAACAACAGGGTGATTTCAACAGAATTTACTTATACATACAAACAGGGTAGAATGTTACAGTTCATTCCCACAAGCCTTTGGATGTCATAAAAGTTGGTGAAACTTCTGTATCAATCCTGCTATGAAAATGTTTTTGTTCTCTTTCAAACGGAAAGCACACTACTCAATCAGGACAAAAGGAAATCAGCTTTGGTTAGGGTAGCCTTTCCCTCCCCAGGCTAGCTTAACCAACTGGGTCTAAGGCTGTACATTCAAAACATCTGGATCTTTTGTTAGTCTGGAACAGATCAGGGAAACCACCGGGAGGCTTAGTCCATTACAAGATGAAACTGGAATTCAGATCACTCCTCTAGATGTAGTCTCTGGGAGGCCAGTTGCCGTATCCACAACTCTTCTTCATTTGCTGGGTCCATATGACTGGATTTCTGACACCTTTCTTTAGGAAAGTCTATGTTTTCCCTTTAAACAAGCTTATTGGTAGGTGTCTCTAACAGCCAGTCTCAGACTGTGCCAGGCCCTCCCATGAGGAACTGGGCCTCCATGTCCTTGGCTGCTGGCCACGTGCTATTCCCTACTGGGGGAATAACCAGAACCTCACTTTAAATATCTCCTCTTATCTGGATTTCTGTTATCTCATTCTTCCTTTGGAATTGAACCTTAGATAAAAATACCAATCAGAACAGCCAAGTAGTCATAATTTATTTAGCGTCTGCCATATGCCAGGTATCCAGATGGATATTTTATATTTACATAAGCTCTTCAACAACTTTTGAAGGAATTATTATCTCCATTTTACTGGTAGAGTGCAGCTCAAAGGGATTATGTGATTTGCACTAGGTCATCGACCTAGTAAACATCAAAGCTGGCATTAAAACCGAGGTCTAGCTACTTACAAACCCTGTATTTTTTCCCCTTTTAATAGAAGGGAGTACTATTTGCTTCCCCAAAACGGGTCACTTTTGAGACTAAACAAGAGTCTTAATAATAATTACAATTAATAAAAATTATTGCAATTAATTATTATTACAATAATAATAATCAAAATCAATAACATAGACAAAAACTGAGGCTGTGCCAAGCACATCAAAAGGTAACATCTCTTTAATTTTAGCTGTTACATCCTTTGCATCTTAAGGCCTGGCTCTATATAGTAAGATGCCTCTTAGTGGCCAATCCAACAATTAAGGTGACTTCCCCAAGTGGATTTCAGCTTTTTCCCCTTCCACACAGATCAGTGATGCATGGGTCAGAACATGGTCCCAGGTTATGTGTGCCAAGCAATTTCCTGTTAGTCTAACAAAAAGACGTGAGTTTGAACTTCCTGGTTGGGAAGCCTGGCAAGTCAATTTCACATTCTTCAATTTGTTTACATGTAATTCCTCTTTCTGATCATCAGCAAGATTTTTCAGTTGCATCTTAGAGACCAAAGAAACTTCAAAGTAACTGAGATTTTCTCATTTAAACCTATATGCCCAATTCCCAGCACAGTCATAAACACAAAAAAAGTTTTCAAAATGTTTATTGATGATGATAAATATGGATAGCTACACAATTATAACATTTTTGAATATGTACAGATTTTTACACAGGCTGTCTCATATCCAGATTCATATGTAGTGTGTATCTTCCTATATTCCGTCTTAAAAATGAAACTTTTTCATTTTTTAATGAAAGCCTCATGAATGGATGTTATGGTACAATTGGCACAAAACTCAGTGAGAACACAACGAAGAATACAAATAAGCTGATTTCAACTAACATGGTGTCCCAACGTCTACAGTTTTCTGCAAAGCCTTTAATTATATTCATAATTAATTTTAACTTTCATTTTCATTAAATAATTTTCTAAAAGAATTCTATGGTTCCCTAATTCTTTGAGGTTCTCTTCAGAAGTACAATGTAGCCTTTTAACTTAGGTAATTCTCATTCAAGTCTTTGCACTTCCAGACTCCTGTGCAAACAAATACAATGACTCTGGGATATTTCTTATTGATTTGGCCTTGCCTTCCATAGAGGGCAAGAACATGGTGATCAAATTGTCTTTATAAAGTCTGGCATGAAAATATAAATTCGCCATACAATTTCCCCACAAATCATTGTGTTGCTTAAAATTCTCCCATGAGAAGATAACAAATATTTAAATAAATTTGAGAAGCACTATACTTTCCATTTCATCTCTCCATACTTGTTAGCATCTTAAAAATTGTAGTGTGTGGCTATGTCTCCCACCATGGACAAAGGAGAGCTAAAGACAGAGAAATGCACAAATACATATATAACTGAAAGATCTCCTCCTAGCTAACCCCTAAGGAGGAAGGTTGGACCATAGACTATAGATTGAGTGAAGAGCAAGTTACCACCTGAAGACTCCCTTACACTGAAAATTCTTTTATGGTGAGGAATGGGTAATCCCATAAATTAAGATTTTTTCCTGGGATGCCTGGGTTGCTTGGTCGGTTAAGCGTCTGCCTTTGGCTCGGGTCATGATCTCAGGGTCCTGCATTGGGCTCTTTGCTCAGCAGGGAGCCTGCTTCTCCCCCTGCCTGCTGCTCCCCTTGCTTGTGCTTTCTCTCTCTCTCTCTCTCTCTCTGACAAATAAATAACTAAAATCTTTAAAAAAAAAAAAAAAAGATATTTTCCTGCTACTCTGAGGACTAGCAACCTCAAGTAGAATACTTTAATATCAATTCCCCTTCCTCTGAAAGTAGAGCTAGAACTTTCCCACTTCTCTAAAAGGAAATCAGGGGGTGCCTGGGTAGCTCAGTAGGTTAAAGCCTCTGCCTTTGGCTCAGGTCATGATCCCAGGGTCCTGGGATCGAGCCCTGCATTGGGCTCTCTGCTTGGTGGGGAGCCTGCTTCCCCCTATCTCTGCCTGCCTCTCTGCATACTTGTGATCTCTGTCGGTCAAATAAATTAAAAAAAAAAAAAAAGGAAATCAGAAACAGTCCAAAAAATGATTATGGTAATATCAATAGTAAACTTCAGACCTGGGGCCACATGGAGAAATTTGTTTTCAGTGTAATACTGAAAGAGTGCCAACCAATAGTGATAGTGATGAAGCAAACAGGTTGATAAAAGACAAATTAACTGGGCCAGAGCTTCTAGGTTTTCATTGACACGGACCTTGCAGGAACCCAAGAAAAATCTTAGCCGGTAAACCCAGCAGCCAAGTGGAGAGCATTCACGAGCCAAAATAGAAATAAGAAGTTATCAGAAAGATATATGGAGAGCTTACAAACGAAGTTTCTAGGCTTAATCACAATTTGTCATTTGGTACTGAGTCCATTTAGAACAGAATGAAATCAATATTCCCTTTTTTTTTTTTTTCCAGAATCCACCTTGAGGAGGGAATTAGCAAAACCGTAAACAATAGAATGTGCTTTCCATGCCCAGCACTTGAGGCCACTTGCATAAGATTTGAATTGGCTTTCCAAAGTGGTATCCCTGCTCATTTAGAAGGGAAAGTCCTGGACCAGGACCTCCAAACCTCAGCACTTCTGTGGGCTCTCTGATGGGTTCTGCAGAACAGCAGTTCAATTCATCTATCTTAACCTCTCTCACATGAGAATTCCTACTGTTGACCGCAGGAGGACACAGTTAGCCTGACGTCAGCAGGTGACGTGCTGCTGCACATTTGTAGGATTCTACCTGGCTTCTCACCTTAAGGGGTTTTGGAGGAGCTACAGTGAGCTGAACTTGAGTGGGAATGCATGTGTCTACAGGACATGAATTCCATTCATCGCACCCCCTTCTAGTGTTGATTTTCTTTTTCTAAGATGTATTTATTTATTGGAGAGAGCAAGCATGCAGGGGAAGGGGCAGAGGAAGAGGAAGAGAGAATCCTCAAGCAGACAACCCCCCCAACCCAAGCGTGGAGCCTGATAGGGCTCCATCTCAGGACCCTGAGATCGTGACCTAAGCCGAAATCAAGAGTCAGCTGCTGAACTGACTGAGCCACCCAAGCATCCCCTTCCTCATGTTCTTAAGAATTTGCAAGATCCCTAGTGCTCTTTCTTAGCCTGTGAGATGTCATGAATAATCAGGTATTTCAACATTGAAAAAAAAAAATTCAAAAGGGAAAACCTCGTGTATTTCCGTGATTGACTGACTAAATTTGCTAAATGAAAATTTATCAGGTTAATTTTGAGAGACAACCCACTTATTGATACAAAAAAAAAGTGTTCTGTCTCCACTGTTTCACTTAATTAGTGACTAAATTCAAAAGGCTTGGGAATGAGAAATAGATTTGCAAATACTAGAGTCTTTTTCATACGATTAAAAGCACACTTAATGGTATCATGAAAAGGGTCTTCTTCCCCATGAGCCAAGTGATCACAAGATGTGCATTAGGTGAAATTCCAGAGGTTTCATAATTGATTTTTTCCTACAAATTGTGCAAGTGAATGCAACATTAACAGCAAGTAGTACTTTAAGGACTATAATTAACAAAACAAGCTTATGAAAAAATAAAAAAAGATGAAAACAAATCGAGGTCACCTTAAGAAAAGCCACTGAGTAATAGGTTAAGTAACATGTTCAGGAACTTAATACAGTTGCTAAGGAAACATCAATGGTTTACGAAAGAGGATTAATGGTAAGAAGGAACCAGACTCACATACCAGTCTGAGCTCATGTTTTCATTATACAGGCAGGATAACAAATCAATGAGGGCCCATCAGCTGAATCTACAGTAGCCAAGCAATGCCACACCTAATTGTGTAACACACGGAACAGATGTAGATTCCCACCAATAAAAGAAACATACCAGATACAGGCGAAGAAATGTTCTGGCTTAAATGTACAAGAAATGATATGCTAAAATGACATGGAATATAAGGCCACCTACCCAACACATTTAAAAATGGAGATAAATCAAGGGGTGCCAGGTGGCTCAGCTGGTTAAGCATGGGCTTTTGGCTAAGGTGATGATCTCAGGGTCTTAGGGTCAAGGGTCAAGTCCTGAATCTGGCTACCTGCTCAGTGGGGACTCTGCCTCTCTCTTTCTCTCTGCCCCTCCCCCTGCTTGTGCTCTGTCTCTCTCTCACTCACTCACTCTGTCTCACTCACTCACTCTCTCTCAAATAAATAAATAAAATCTTTAAAAAAAATAAAATAAAATGAAGAGAAATCTAAAGTCAACATAAGTTTGCCTAATGAAATTCTAACAGCTTGCAGAAATAGTTTTTATTTTTCTAATTTTATCTTCTTATGTTTGGGGATATTTAAAATTCTCATTTAGGAATGTCATTTAAGGCTGAAACTTAGATATAAAAAGGAAAGCTAATGCTTTGTTTAACTTTCAATCCTTTCAAACAACCAGCAACAAAGATTCTGACTTGTAGAATCACACTGGCCCATAGGATACCTTAGTCTTTGGCAAAGAGAGTGGAGGATATAAAACCCCCTTTTACCTTAAAGGATAGATCAATGCACATTATCAGCCTGTCTTGGGAGAAGTTTATAAAATGGGCTTTACCACTTCTCTGGGGTTGTTTGTTGGTTAACACCCTCAGCCTGGTAACCCAGAAGGAGGTTAGAGGGTCAACAAGGAGCCCCTGGCCTTGACTTGTGACAGGTTTGAACAAGCTCTTAAGGTTAAGGAAATATCAAGTAAGCATCCTAAAGGAGTATAAAATAAGACAAGGAGTTGTCACCTTATTTCATTAACTGGTTGCCTTGAACCAGGCAAAAGCATTAGAAAATGCAGCTTTTCAAATCCAGGACTTTGAAGGACACACTGCCCTATTGGAATTGTCTCGTCCCCCTAGCCTTATCTCCCCGTTCCTTTCCCACAGTGACACTCTGATCCTCTCTTCCTTTGGAAAACTCACCCCTCCTCAGAACCCCCTTCAACTCCAGGAAAATTCTACTTCTCTCACTTCAGACTTCAGCAAAATTGTAAGAGAAGTTTTCCTCTGCTCAAGCTTTTGCTGGTTCTAAGGGGAGCCATGGGCTGCATGCCCAGGAATAGAAGAAGCCAACAGAAGCACTTTGCCAATAATGGCTGCCTCCATGTTCCTCTAGAACATGCTAAGAAAAGGGAATATAATCATACAAGAAGAAAGCACAGTGTTCCCATTCACAGGGTCTTCCTCCCACCTTTTAAGAAATAAGATGTTGGCATTACTGTGTTCAGTGACTATTGCTTCCTTCCTCCCTTGTTTTCATCACAGAGCATTCACTCCCCACATAAAAGAATAATGGGTCTGCCTGAGCCATTGGCATAGAATGTGCAATTATTAAATGCATTCTCTCAGAACACATTTGCTTCCCCAGTGGCAGGGATGGAGTATTGGTTAATCCTGCTGTGTACACAGATTCCTCCTTCTGGAGTCCAAGATCATGTTTTAGAAATACAAAAATACCTCCACAGAATTACTTGATCTACAGTCATTTTTATTGACTAGGTTTTGGCTGACCATCATATGGAGTTATCAATAAAATTGTTAGACAATTTAATGCCAACTAGTCATAAAAAACAGCAGGACTACAGATGACCAAAAAAAAAAAAAAAAGACCAAATGCTTATAGTTCCATTATTGCCAATAACTCAATCATGAAAGTAACTATAGTCTAAACGATTACATCCCTGGATATTTATTCATTCAGTGAACAAATATTTAATGGACACCAGCCACATGTGAAGGGCGGGGTAGCAGGGAAGAAAAGCCAGCAGAGAGAGACACAGCAGCTCATTCCCGGTCGATGGAACCTTTCCTCTGGTCCACCACTGCCCAAGCTCTCTCATCTTCCTTGTCTGTTTTATTGCTCCCTAAAGTGAGAAACTCAGCAGAGGAGCTCTAGTGTGTGTGGTGTAGATAAGTGCTGAGTTGGCTTCTTCACACAAAGCTGCAGCCTGGGATCCTGCATAGCACACACCTCTCCTCCCTCCCTGCAGTCTCCCCAGCATTCGCCACCCACCGCTCTAAGCTATTCTAAGTGGTGCTGGGGTTCACATTTCTGGACAAGCACCCACCTTAGACACAAACAAACTGGGGATGATTTCCTCTATGAATGCAGGCACTGTGGAAGTCTCTCCACAGCTCTTTTCCAAGATGATGGGACCACAACCCACTGAGTGCCCATTAAACTCCCAGTGAGAGTGGCAGCCAGTTCCCATGGTGAACACACAAGGCCAAGGCCAACTTCATTGGATGGGAAACAAGGGGTTTCCCACTGAGGACTTTTTGTTTTTTGTTTTTTGGTTTTGTTTTTGTTTTTTATTTGAGTATGGTTGATACACAATGTTGGATTAGTTTTGGAGGTCCAGCCTTTGTAATTCAACATCTCTATATGTTATGTTCTGCACCCTGCCAGTGTAGTTACCATCTGTTACCATGCGACACTATTACAATACCTGTGACTATATTCTCCATGGTGTGCTTTCATTCCTGTGACTTATGCATTCCATGACTGGAAGCCTACACCTCCCACTCCCCTTCGCCTGTTTTACCTACCCCCTTGAGCCCTTCCCTCTGGCCATCATCCATTTGTTTTCTATATTTATAGGTCTGGTTCTGCTTTTTGTTTATTCATTTGTTTTGTTTTTTAGATTCCACATATGAGTGAAATCGTGTGGTATTTGCCTTTCTCTGTCTGACTTATTTCACTTGACACAATACCCTCCAGGTTCATCTGTGGTGTTCAGTGACGAAATGAGAGCACCTTGGAGCGGGGAGGGTGGGCCCCTCCCAGGATGACAGAATCATTCTGCCTTTGTTACAACAATGACTTCTGTGGCTCTGAGTGTAGACATGATGCCCCATGCTGCCCTCTGCTAGTCTGGAAAAGCATGCAGAGGCTGTGGGCCATGCAGAAGAGCAGAAGGGCGTGGGGTACACACAAAGCATCTACCTCAACAAAGCAAAAAAAGCTTTTAAAAATCATATAGAATTCTCAGCTCCCCAGAGAGTTAGACATTGCTCCCAAGTTCTCCCATGTCCCCACAAAGGACCTGCATAAGGCATATATTTGACTTAATACAATCATACAAAAAGTATACTCCCCCTGGCAGGGGCAATGACGGGGAAGCAAACTAGTATAATGTTCTCAACCAGAAAATCATGGCCTTACTTCCACTGTCTGTCTTCCTTCTCTCCAGCTAAAATTCTTATGTCTTTTCCACCTTTCCTGTATTTTCTCCATTCCTCTTCTCAGTGTATTTGGTATTTGTTCACAAAGTTATAAAGATTCAGCAAACTTACCTCCAGAATAACTTGGGCCTCAAGGAGAAGGTAAGTGGCTTGGGGAGCTGACAGAATTTCTGACATCTTCAGAATTCTGTGAGAAATGGGTGTCTTCTGAGGGAGAGGGTGTCCTCAGACACAGCTCTGGGTTTGATGCTGTCTGCTTTGTCTGATTCCAGGGTCAAGCAATGGAGAAAAGAGATATTGATGGACAAATTCGGGAATGATAGAAGTAACAGAAATGCTTCCAGCATAGGTAACCCAATGCCTTAAGGTAAGAAAGAGAGAAGAGGGAAGAAACAACCCCTTTCTTCCTTGAACGTACCTTATCTCCAAACTTCACTCCCACACAAATATTGAGAAAGCTACTGTGATGAGCACAAACTTTGGGGAAAAAATTTGATGTGAAGAAATGTAACGTTAAAACTATGGAAGGAGCCAAGATACCCTCCAACAGACGAATGGATAAAGAAGATGTGGTTCATAAATACAATGGAATATTATTCGGCCATCAGAAACGATGAATACACACCATTTGCATCGACATGAATGTAACTAGAGGGGATTATGTTAAGTGAAGTAAGTCAAGCAGAGAAAGACAATTATCATAAGGTTTCATTCATATGTGGAACATAAGGAATAGCACGGAGGACCACAGGGGAAGGAAGGGAATTCTGAAGGGGGAGAAATCAGAGAGGAAGATGAACCATGAGAGACTATGTACCTTGGGAAAAAATCTGGTGGTTTCAGAAGGGAGGAGGGTGGGGGGAGAGGGTGTTACAGGGTGATGGGCATTAAGGAGGGCACGTGTTGTGATGAGCACTAGGTGTTATATGCAACTGATGAATCATTGATCACTACATCAAAAACAAATGATGTGGGGTGCCTGGGTGGCTCAGTGGGTTAAAGCCTCTGCCTTTGGCTCAGGTCATGATCCCAGGGTCCTGGAATCGAGCCCCACATCGGGCTCTCTGCTCAGTAGGGAACCTGCTTCCTCCTCTCTCTCCCTGCCTGCCTCTCTGCCTACTTGTGATCTCTGTCTGTCAAATAAATAAATAAAATCTTTAAAAAAAAAGTCAATAAAACAGAATAAACTATAAATAAAGAGATTCTTTTAAAAATCTATAAAAAGTGAAGTACTATACAGTGGCTAACTGAACACAATTTTAAAAATCCATTAATATGGAAAAAATATTAAAAACAAAGAAATGTAACATTAGTTTTTTCACTCAGTTTGTACCTTAAATCCTCATTCTCTTGAGTGATAAAAACCAAATTTTTACCAGTTCTGTGTCCTTCCCTTTATGAGGTTACATGACAATTCTGGGGCATTTACTTAGTGCCGAACCTGGAGGTGTAGCCCAGAAAAACAGACATCTGAGCCAGGTGGGAGTCTCTTCCCGGCAGCCCACCAGCCAGGTGTCATCTCTGCCTCCCAGTGGCAGGTGCCCTTTGTCCAGCTCTACCTGAGCTATCTCCAAGTGTTGTGGGTTTCCCTGGCCAACTAAACCTCCTCTGCCTACATCTGCATGAAGACATTAATTCCTTCTTTGGAGTTCTGCTACCTTCCCAACTCTGTCTGAGAATCAAGGCCTAGGCTTGATTGTCTGCTCTCCATCCCCAAACATATCTGGGACTTTTATTATCCTTCCAAGGCTGGGCCTCATAGAAACACAGGAAATAGGCCCCCACCCCCTTATCAAGGGCCCAGTGCTCTTCTCACTTCCCTTCTGATGCTCTGGTCTATGGATCAGAAGACTTTTATCCAATCAGACCATCAGAGGGGACAGAGTTGTTTTCTTTATGAGGATCTCCCAAACTTAATGTTCATGCCTTTTCTCCTCAGAAGGCTAGGTTCAATTTTTGAAATTCAAAACCCAGAGGGAAACTCTTGAGTTTATTTGGTTTTGGTTGTTTTTTGTTTGTTTGTTTGTTTGTTTGTTTTTGTTTTTGTTTTTGTTTCTTCCTTCTACTCTCTTATCCCTTCTCCAAGGAGGTCATAAACTCCAAGGAGGTCGCAGCAGGAGCACTGGGTAAAAGGAAATACTAGGAGAACACACACACACACAACCATATATATGTGTATGTAATATATGTATTTTTACATATCATAAAATATACATTAGGTGATGGTTACAATGTTTTTTGATACACTGTTTTTTTGATCAGACAGCAGAATATTCTTCATAGAAGCCTAAATTACCAGACAGGGCAGCCTGAGTGCCTCCCTTATCCATTGTCTCTCTGTCCTAGTGGCAGGCTGGGCAAAGAGCAGCAGTAGGGAGCAGAGAACACATTAGACAAAAAGCCAAACTACCTTACACGTCCTCATTTCTTTAAATAAAAGCAGTTGTGGACCCCCCTGTGAGACCCTTGAGAGAGAGCTGGTTCCAGCTCCCTGCACCAGGGAAGAAGCATGGGGGTCAGTGTATAATTAAACTAGAAGGGCATCTGAAAGCTCAGAAAGTGATTCTTGAGACATCTGGGTAATATTTGAATCAAGGTTTCCAAATGCCTCTTCACAGATAACCTACTGCTCTTCCAGATTTGTAGGTTTATCTAATCATGGTAAATAATCTTTAAAAATACAATCTGTCAGGTCATTTTATTTAAAGCCAGTGCCCAAAGTTTTGTTATCCTGTTTCTCCTTGCATCTTCATAGTCTAATAATTCCACATATTCTGTTAAAATCAGATATTTCTCAGGGCGCCTGGGTGACACAGTCAGTTAAGCATCTGACTCTTGGTTTCAGCTCAGGTCATGATCTCGGGGTCCTGAGGTCAAGTCCTGCCTCGGGCTCCGTTCTCAGCACAGAGTCTGCTGGAGAACCTCTGTCTCTGCCCCTTCCTCCACTCACACATGCTCACTCTCTCTCTTTTTCTCTGAAAGAAATAAAATCTTTTTATAAAACACAAAATAAAATCAGAGATTATCTCTAACATTTCAAAAATTTCTCCTGTATGGCTGTCTGACACACAGACTCCAATAGATACCTGGGCTATATGCTTTCATTCTCCCTGTCTCTCTCTATGTACCATCTTTCTAGGTATCAACTACTTATCCACCTACCTGCCTAATTAACTATCCTTATAAGATTCATGCCTCTCTTCTCATAAGATTCATCAGACAGTCATACTTGTGAAATACCTGCCTCGCTTGAGAGATGGTAAGTTCTATTGGGACATAGACTGTGCCTATGGTTTGGTCTCACTACAGTTCACTGGGGTCTAGGAGAAGAGGTGACATGGCAAGAGATGAGTAAATATTTGTTCAATGAGTGAATGGTCCATTCTAAGAGCAGACACTTTTTATCATTGGTTATCAATTTCCCCAGATGCTCACTCTATGATAGTCAACAGCTTACCCTCTACCAGTCACAGAGCACATGCCTCTCTTCGCAGGACCCCAGCACAATCCCTTAGGTATTTGCTGGGAGCTGTTGCACAACCCTATCTCTACAGACCCATCCCAACACTTATTCTTTCACTCTGGAAATGCACGTGAATCTGAGTGCTGGTACCGTGTGAAATGGTTCAGATTTGCTCTATTTTTTAAATAGTTCAATGAGTGTGTATTGTTACTAAGGTGGTATTTGTATTCACCTCATAGCCCATCAGGACCCATCAGTTTGCTGAGACATAAAAATTGAGGGCAGCTGTTCTAGACCTGCACTTCCAAACTTGACTGTGCATACAAATCGCCTGGTGTTTTTGTTAAAATGCACATTCTAACCCAGTAAACCTGGAGGGGGGCCTGAAAGTCAGCATTTCTAACACATGCCCCCAGGACATGACCCTCCTCTGGTCTATGGACCACACTTTGAGTAGGAAAGATAGGATTACTGCTCATCAAGCCAGCGAAATAAAGCTTCAAAGCGTACAGCCTAACAAAATGTTTTATATTTATCTTAAACATTTGTTTCTATTTCACTCTTTTTCATTGTTTACTTTTATTCTCAATTCACTCACATCTCCCAATGGAAAGTAAGTTTGGCACAAATATTTTCAACAATAAAAACAACCTAAAACTTAGTAATTTTTATTACTTCCAACAGTGCTGCAATGAAATATACATTCTCCCTGTACAAACCAGCAAGATTTCCTCTGGGCTTACACCCTGAAGTAGAATCCCTCATTCATCAAGGGGCTACACCTCCAACTTCATGCAGGATGGCCATCTTGCTCTACTCAGTGGTTTTGAGTTGCCAACTGTTGGGTTTGAATGTGTAGAAGGCTCTTTGCTCACAAAGTTCCTGCATGGGAACCTTAAACATAAACTTCATGAGAACTGGCTTTATCTCTGGGGAGAGAGCAGATGGGATCACTGAAGGGTAGCCAAGAGTCTTAAACTTCTCTGTAATTTCTGATTTAAAGAAAAAAGAAAAGAAGATAAAATGTTAATATCTGAAAAAACTGCGTGGGGCATCTGGGTGTCTGAGTTAAGTGTCTGACTCTTGATTTAGGCTCAGGTCATGATCTCAGGGTCATAAGGTCAAGCTCCACACTCAGCACAGAGTATGATTAAGTTTCTCTCCCTTTCCCTCTCCATTGCACCCCCCTTGTGCTATATCTCTCTCTGTAAAGAAAAATAAAATAAATTTTTTAAAAAATGAAAATACTGGGTGGTGGCTGTCAACTTGCTATAATAGTACTCTCTGTACTTTTCTCTTTTGGAGGATCTTTTCTTTTTTTTAATTTAATTTTATTTTTTCAGAGGTCCAAGATTCATTGCTTATGCACCACACCCAGTGTTCCATGCAATATGTGCCCTCCTTAATACCTACCACCAGGCTCACCCAACCCGCCACCCCCTCCCTTCCAAAACCCTCAGTTTTGGGGCACCTGGGTGGCTCAGTGGGTTAAAGCCTCTGCCTTCAGCTCAGGTCATGATCCCAGGGTCCTGAGATCGAGCCCTGCATCTGGCTCTCTGCTCAGCGGGGAGCCTGCTTCCTCCTCTCTCTGCCTGCCTCTCTGCCTACTTGTGATCTCTGTCAAATAAATAAAATCTTTTTTAAAAAAAACCCTCAGTTTGCTTCTGAGAGTCCACAGTCTCTCATGGTTCATATCCCACTCCAATTTCCCCCAATTCACTTTTCCTTTCCTTCTGCTAATGTCCTCCATGTTATTCCTTATGCTCCACATGTAAGTGAAACCATATAATGATTGACTCTCTCTGCTTGACTTATTTCACTCAGCATAATCTCCTCCAGTCCCATTGACGTTGATACAAAGGTTGGGTATTCATCCTTTCTGATGGAGGCATAATATTCCCTTGTATATATGGACCACATCTTCTTTATCCATCTGTTGAAGGGCATCTTGGCTCTTTCCACAGTTTGGCAATTGTACTTTTCTATAATTTTCAAATAGTACATCATTTTTTTAAAAGATTTATTTATTTATTTATTTGAGAAAGAGAGAGAGCACAAGTCAGGGGAGGAGCATGGGAGAAAGAGAATCTCAAGCAGACTCTATGCTGAGTGCAGAGCTTGATGAGGGGCTCAATTTCAGGACCCTGAGATCATGACCTGAACCAAAATCAAGATTCAGATCCTTAAGAGACTGAGCCATCCAGGCACTCCTAAATAATCCATAATTTTTCACAACCTTTTTGATGTGTAATTCACACACGAAAACAAAACAACAACAACAAAAATCCCTGTCATATCTCATGCACAATTTGATGAGCTTGGGCATATGTGGACATCTAGAAAACCATCACCACAGTCAAGACAATGGACATATCCATCACTTTTTTTTTAAAGATTTTATATACTTATTTGAGAGAGAGCACGTGAGCACAGGGAGGCAGAAGGGCAGAGGGAGAAGCAAGCTCTCCACTGGGCAGGGAGCCTGATGTGGGGCTCGATCCCAGGACTCTAGAATCATGACCTCAGCCGAAGGCATACACTTAGCCCACTAAGCCACCCAGGCACCCCTATATCTGCCACTTTTGAAAGTTTCTTTGCATCATTTTTTGTTTTCATTTTATTTGAATAGAACTCTAGAATGTATTCATCTTGCATAATTGAAATTTTATATCTATTAAACAACAGCTCTCCACCACTCCCACCCTCCAGCCCTACAGCCACTATTGTACTCTCCATCTCTATGAGTCTGGCTATTTTAGGTACCTCATATAAGTAGAACCATAGAGTATTTGTCCTTTTATGACTGGCTTATTTTCCTCAGCATAATGCCTCATTCAACTACATTGTCACAAATGACAGGATTTCTTTCTTTTTTAAGCCTGAATAATATTCCACTGAATATGTATAACATATTTTCTTTATCCATTCTTCTGTCATTGGACACCTGAGTTGTTTCCATGTCTTGGCTATTGGGAATAATGCTACACTGAATGAGTGAGTGCAGATATGTCTTCCAGAATCTGATTTCCCTTGAATTCATGCCCAGAAGAGGGATTGCTGGATCATACAGTAATTCTAGTTTTAACTTTTCAAGGAGCCTCCACACTGTTTTCCACAGCTGCTCATTTTTCTGGGACATGACACCAAAACACAAACTAGGTAACAAAAGCAAAACTAGACTACTGCGACTACATCAAACTGAAAGGCTTCTGCAACAGAACGAAAAATCAGCCTACAGAATAGGAGAAAATATTTGCAAGTCACATAGGTAATAAGGAATTAATTTCCAAAATATATAAAGAACTCCAAGTCAATAACAAATACTGGATCAAATGTTCTGTAACTTCTTTCAGAGTCTAACACCACCACTATACTATATATGAGGTCTTTTAGTTCTTTTATCTTTTTATTTTTTCATATCCAGTTCCCCTGATGAAATGAGAAACAAAAGGAAGAGGTCACAGAGACACAGAAAATTTTACAAGCAAAAGAAATTCTATTATCTTTCAGATTTTTATATTTACATTCATTATTGGTGGGTAGGAATTATTTCACATATTTTAGATTTTCTGTTTCCTCAGAACTTAAAGTTCTCAAGAATGTAAGAAAAAAAAAATCAGAGCATGGATCCTTTCACAAAGTACCTTAATCTGGATGTTCTTCCAGAGGAAATAAAATCCAACCCAAAGGAGGAAGGTGTCCTGGCAAACCCGTCCTTAGTGCTAAGCTCTAATTAAGTCATCACTGCTATGCATTGGTACTAAGGGGAGGACTGATTTAGTTCTGACACTCCCAGAAGCTCATGAGCCAGTGACTCACCTTTCTTAATTCCTCCCGCATGTCTCTCCCTTTTTTTCTCCCTTTTTACTTCCTTCCCCCAATCTTAGAAAACTCCGTTCATTTACCCATTTTAAATTCACTGGAGAACAAAATGTGTTCTAGAATAAATTGTTCTAAAGAATGGAACATCTAGAAGCCACACTATATATTCTTGCACTGTACGAAGAAAATACACAAGTGAAAGGAAACTGAAATAACCCCTCTTTAGAAGCAGTGAGTCACTTTTCCAGCATTCACTGCTTCTCTCAGTACAGGAATACCCTTTCTTCTATGACAACTGCTACTTTCCAGTAATCCACGAACACAGTGTATTCAGCAGAGTTGTAGCTGGGGAGCACAGGAAGAATCTTCCTGCTAAATCCACATTATGTCACTTCATTTTCACATTTCTCTTGAACTTAAAATAGTTCATCCAGATTTTCCAAACATTGGAAATCCTATTACATCTAAATTTAAACTTTGGGGAAGTATTCCCTTGAAGTTTTAAAATTTGTAAAGGTCGGAAGAGTCAAGAAGGTCATCCGTGAGCATTATCGGAATCCATTAAACCATACATACACTTTCTGGTGCAAAGTAACTTCAAAAATCACTTAGGAGAATCAAACTAAATGTTCACTTTCCATTTAATCCCAAACTTCCAATGATCTAGGCTTCTCAGGCCAATGTCACACCCTTTTGTTAGACAAGAAGTTAAACTTCCTGGAGGCTCTAGTTTTCTTTGCTTTTCATGCAGTTTATTATTCATCTCCATCCTGCTTTTTCTTTCTACTCAATTATCCACGTGAAAAATGTGTTGACATAAAATATTTTATTATGAAAGAAAAATCTTTACATGATTCATTCTTCTCTAGCAGCTATGAAAGGTAAGTGTCCCATTGTTACACCATATTGCTCAATTTGCACTCACTGCCTAAGAAACCCCCAAATTATATTTCTTTATCTGAAGGATCAGAGTCTCTGTTTCCATTAAAAATTCATAAATATAGACTGAATTAGAGCACCAATATAGTAGACTTGAGAAAATTAATAAATTAGATCATGGAGTCCTAAGTTACCCTAAAAAAAAGAGTTGAAACTTGTCATTCCCTTTTCTTCTTCATTTGTTTTGACAGCTATTTGATTCGCTCTCCTCTGTACAGAATTCTTCCAGTTGTCACAGGCGTTCCCGCTGGACCTCAGGAGCCCCAAGTGCTTCCTTTCCCAGCCCAAGGAAGACCCCTTGGCGCTCACTGCCCGTCATTGTCTTCCACATGAGTCTAAACCTGCTTCCTATCCTGTTAGTTGCTAAATAAAATCTGTGATCACCTCCCTACACCCCCCACCAGTTCTTGGCTTCTGAATAGTGTATCTAAAACATGCCACGGGTCAGGCATTCAGAGAAAGAAAGCATCAGGAAAGCTGCAGTCCCGTCTGGGTTGACTCTTTCATTCCTGACCTTCCATCTCTCAGAAGGGGAGAACGTGGTATAGCAATGAGAGTATCAGCTGGGGGGCTAGGAAGCATCTGGGTTTGAATCCAGCTATGTTGTTTGACCTTGAGAAAGTCATTTACCTTTTTGGGTTCCATCTGTGTACTAAATAAAGATGATTAAATAAGAGGGGATAAGGAAAATACCCAGCATGTACTAGACACATAGGCCACATTCTAGTGCTTTGATGCCTTCATAATGTACTTTAGAAGAATGTTTAAATAGTGTTTACTTTTTTTTCTCATCACCCACATCACCCCCGTAGGCTCAGTTGCTCTATTCCCTGATGGAATATTCCGGCTCACTGTGCAATCACAATTCTTAGTCCTCTGACATTCCTTTTAGCCTGGGTTCCGAATTTATGTTCCGGTAAAAATATGTGTCCAAAATAACTCAAATATAAAATAACTGAGACAGAGAAGCAGTCGTGTATGTGTCTCATTTGTGCTCCTGGGATTCTGATTTATGGAGGTGACTGAGTAACAACACAGAGGCCAACGGAACTGAAAGAAGCATTTCTTACTTACATTGTCCAGAGGAGGCACACCAGGTCGTGCAGGGCTATGTGGAAAGCACCAGGTGTTGGTCAGGAGACAGAAGCCAAAGCAAGGGGAAAGCTAAGGTTGCAGGCTTTTTTTGGTATTTCCACAGGGAAGACAAAGGAGGACATGGGGAACAATTTAGGATTGGCTATTTTAAATAATTCTAGTTTTCGCTGCAGGAGCAGTCTCTAGCTGCCTGGTACCTGACCCTGGGATGATTCAGGGCAGGAGAAATGTTGATGTGTTAAATTAATAGAAGTTGTTGCGTGAATAAACAACTGAGTTGGCGGATTTGCATTCAAAAGGCACACCGCCTGGCGAGCCCTCAGCTCTCTCTCTCTTTTTTTTTTTTTTCATTTTATTTTATTTCTTTTCAGTGTTCCAGAATTCATTGTATATGCACCACACCCAGTGCTCCATGCAATATGTGCCCTCCTTAATACCCACCACCAGGCACACCCAACTCCCCACTCCCTCCTCTCCAAATCCCTAAATTTGTTTCTCAGAGTCCACAGTCTCTCATGCTTTGTCTCTCCCTCCCCTTCGTATTTACCCAGCCCTGGGAGGGGCAGTCTCTACCCAGCCAGCAAGAATTTTTAAGATGGCAAAACAGCATAAGATAATGAAAATAAAAAATATGATTAATGCAATAGGGAAAAGAAAAAGGATATCGGTTGTATGACATTACATGGAAACATTTCAAAGATGAAAAAATATTAAGGCCATTTTTAATAGAGAAATACATTTCAGCCATGCAGCTTTTCTTTTTTTTTTTTTTTTTTTAGAATAGTGAAAATGCTAAATATTTTTAATGAAACTTTTGTCGGTGGATCCAAGCAACTTTGTCCACACCGATTCCTTGACTGTGAATATTTGATATAAGTATGAGGATGAAAAGAATACCTTGCCTTATTTTTAGTCACCTTTGCTTCAGTGGGGGTATGGAGGGGGTCATAGAGGATATTCAGTTTCCTAAATCAGGACTGAGGCTAGGATAAACCTTTCCTTTTCTTCCCACACCTACATCCACATCTCGGCTTCCATATCAGCATTCTCTGCTTCACCTCGGTAACAATCATTCTTTTGAGGACTTAACTTCCATTAGAAACTCTGCCATGCCCTAGAGCCTTAACACCAGCAAAACCAGGCCAACTTCCCGAGGAGCTCAGAGTCACTGGAGGAGGTTAATATGTTACAATGGAATAAGTAGATCAGTGAAGTTTATTTAAGTAGATAGTAGATTAGCAAAAGTAGATTAGAAGTAAGTAGATAAGTAAAAGTATATTGAGGTCTGTGCTGTTCAATAGAGTAGCCACTGGCTAACACATATCATTAATGAGCACTGGAAATAAGGCTGGTCCAAATTGAAGTATTCTGTTAAGGTTAAAGTACACACTGATTTCATAGACTTGGATAAGAAAAAAAAAAGAATGAAAATATCTCATCAATATTGTTATATTGACTAAGTGTGAACATGATCATATTTTTATTGGAGTTAAAAATTATTAAAATTAAATTTACATGTTTCTTTTCTGTCAATGTGGCTATTAAATTTTTATTACATACACAGTTTACATTTATGACTTTAATTATATTTCTACTGAGCAGTGATAATCTAACTCCTACAAGGTGCCCGTTAGATATCAAGCATCAAAAAAACAGAACAAAACAAAATGAAAAACACCCGAGGGTTCCGGTTATGCCCAAAGTCCTCAGTGCTGACCTGCACATGTCACCTTTCTGTGTTCACAACAGTCAACCTAGAGAAAGTTCTGTTACCTCCACCATGAGTGAAACAGAAGATCCCAGATGAACTCTCTCTGTTTATCCAATTCATGCCCTCTACTGCTTCCTGAGTTATTTTTTTCTTTAAACAACAACCTTGTCACTGAATCTCCCTATAAGAAACCTTGATTTGCCACGCAGTAATGTCCAATTTTTTTTCCCTAAACACCAACTCTAATATAAACATCCAGTGTCCTATCACCACTCAAATCCAGCCAGTTCAGATTACTCATCTCCTTCCAGAAATTTCTCTTTTACCGCTATGCTTTTACTCTCTATTTTATTTTCTTGGAAAGTCCTCTCACCAAAATTTACCTGTGCCCATCCTACTCAGACTCTAAAATAACTCTCCAATTCTCCTATGTCCTCCATATTCTCCAGCACTGAATAATCTTTCTTACCTTGAGGTCCCTTGAGGACTTCGTTGGCATTTCTCTGATGGCCATTATGACATGAGATCTTTTGGTGAAGCTAATTGTGTCTATTTTCTGTCCCTTCCCCAAGCTATAAGTACTTTGAAGATAGGATACATTAAATCTTACATCCAGTAAATGCTTGAAAGTAGAATGTAATTTGAAGTTTGCAAGATGTCAGAGGAGGGAGAGTCTGTTCCATGACAACCCCAGTTTGACATAGAGCTCCTAGAAATCTAAAATGATCTCCAGGCAACCAGCTGTTTTGGAGCCAGCCAACTTGCAGATGATGTGTGGTAACACAGCATTAAGGAACTCATGCAGCAGGCATTTTCCTTGTTGGCTTTCAGTGAAAGCATTCACAGGCTGGTCATGAGTGACACAGAAGTGAATGCAGAGATCATGACTGGCAGGGAAATCCCAACATCTCTCAACACCTGCTCACTTATTAGAATGAACTATATCACTATTGAAGAAGTGGCCCATTTGTTACATACCGCAAAGCAAACTGGAGCAATCAATCAGTCAATCGAAAACATCTTAGAAAACTAACCCAAAAGAAACATTCTAGAAAAGTTAACTATAAAGAAGGCAGCTTCAGGTCATAAATCACAACTACCTTTAATCATAGAGCATGAATGAACTGAGCATTTTTGCATGTCATGTCATCAAGCAGATTGTACACTCCAAGAGGCCTGAAACTATGCTGACATATTTCTTTGCTTAAGTACCCATCACATCAATGGGTACATAGTAGGGTGTATAATACTTTTGAACAAGGAAATTATATTTCCATCCAGTGGATGCCCATTTGAAATTACTTAAGATGTTACATCCAGGTGGACAGAATAAATTAATTTACATAAATTTTAGTTGATTTAAATAAATTTTTGCCTTAATAAAGTGTGGATAATGAACCACCATAACCCCAGAAAAAAAAATTTTTTTAAGGCAAAGATACTCTTTACCTTGTTGAGATAGGCAAACTATAGAGAAGTAGAAAAAATATATAATTATCAAGACAGATTGATTTCTAAAAGATAGTCAGCTGGTTCAGGGGTGCCTGGGTGGCTCCGCCGGTAAAGTGTCCAACTCTTGGTTTTAGCTCAGGTCAGGATCTCAGGGTCATGGGATTGAGCCCCATATGGGGCTCTGTGCTCAGCATGGAGTCTACTCGAGATTCTTTCCCTCTCCCTCTGTCTCTCTACCTGTTCACGAGTGCACTTTCTTTCTCTCTCTCTAAAAATAAATAAATAAAATCTTCAAAAAGGAGAGTCAACTGGTTCAAACTGCAGTCTCCATTGAGACTGCAGTTTTGAGTTTATACAGGTTAGTTTATATTTCTGAGAGTCCCAGTCATATGGGCGAAGTCTTGCTTCATGAGTCTTTTGGGGCTGACAGGCAGATGAGAAAAATAGTCACAGTTCTAGAGCAGTTGTGTGTATCTGTCTTTCATGATACAAGACAATGTCTTCATACAGAGATCAGTGAAGCAAAAAAGGGCTCACCCAGGTATATGGCCTCCACCAATGATTAGGGGATTTGAGCCAGGCTTCTGTCTCAGCAGAAATTTCAAAACAAACCAGGAATGACACAGAACCCTTTCTTATAAGCTCAATGAAAAAAGTAAGGATTAGAGGAGAAGTAGCTGCCTGAGCAGGCAGAAAGATAGACAGAGGAAGGATGTGATGAAAAGCTCTCAAAAAGGTATATATCTTTATGGGAACTCATAAAAGATGGAGTAATTCCACATGGAAGGATCATAGAAGAGAAAGTTTCATAGGGGCAGCACAGCAGGTATCCAGTAGAGCAAAGCTGTCTTAATCCTAGCCCAACACACTGGTCTGAATGGAGCTTGGCATCCATTAGTCAAGGACTAATCCGAGATTTGGGTAAAGCCTCCAGGGTAGGCCAGTACTCATGACAGGATTCCTTTTTGACAGAATAAGAAATCTTCCCTCACAAATATGGGAGAAGAAGCAAATGACTGACGTTTGTCCTTCAATTCAAGCTTTTTGTGGAGGTTGCTTTTTCTCTTAATGCAGTTTAAAAAAAGAGGCTGAAGTACTTCCTAGTCAACTAGGTAACACTCATAATGTCTGTCTGCCAGGACTAGCTGTTATGAGAAGGGCCTTGAAGGGATTGTTAGGTCCCATAAAACAAAAATACTCTTTCCTAAACAAAAGGCATAGAGATTGGAAAAGAAGAAATACAACTGTCTCTATTTATAGATGACATGATTGACTATGTAGAAAGTACCAAGGAATCTACCAAAAAAAAAAAAAAAGGACAAAATCTCCTAAAACAAAACTTGTCAAGGTTACAGAATGCAACATCAACACATTCCCATCAATCATATTTCTATATACAAACAACAAACATGTGGAGACCAAATTTAAAACATAACGCCATTTACAATCACTCCTCAGAAATGAAATAGGTAAGTAAAGACTAAAAAAGAGGAAGTGAAAAAGTACATACAGGATCTGCATGCTAAAAATTACAATATACTGATGCAAGAAATCAAAGCTCTAAGTAACATGGATTGGAAAATTTAACAGAGTAAAGATGAAAATTCTCCATGAATTGACATATAGTTTAAATGCAAGTTCTACAAAATCCCAAGATCTTTGTACATCTAGAAAATCTTATTCTAAAATTTATATGGAAAGGCAAATGATAGAATAGCAAACTAGAATAACAAATGATTTTGAAAAAGAAGAAGAAAGTTGGAAAAATAATTCTATAGATGATTTACTATATAGTGAAATAAAGAACCCCAAAATAGAACCACACAAACACGCCCAATTGAATTTGGACATCAGAGCTAGACAATTCAGTGGATGAGGAATACACTTTTTAGTAAATGGATTTTAGAGGATAAAAAGATAAGCTATAGACTGGGAGAAAATATTTGTAATCCACATATCAGACAAAAAAGCTTGTATCTAGAATACATGAAGAACTCTCAAAACTGAACAATTAAAAAAAAGGTTTCAATTAGAAAATAGGCATAAGACATGAACAGAGATGAATGGCAAATAAGCATGTAAAAAGATGTTCATCATCATCAGCCATTAGGGAAAGGAAAAATTAAAACCATAATGAGAAATAACTATATCTATATTGGAAAAACTCCAGTGAAAACTGGTGTGGGTATGTGACGCGATCAAGATGCAAGATGGCAGAACAGGAACTTTCCAGCGGTCATCTCTTCCCAGAAACCTCAGTTGTAACAACTCCTCACTCTCAAAAATAACTTTACGGAAACTAAGGATTCCAGGCGAGGGATTATAACACCCGGGTATTGCCGAGTAAGAAAAGACTCACTGAAGTGGATAGGTAAGGCAGTTTCACATTACCCCTGGCTCTCCTCCACCAACAGCCCTCGCCCGAACCCAGAGAAACCATCTGTGGGGGAAGGAAAGCAAAGTGAACACCCGCTTTACTAGGAATCCCAACACTGAATGGCTCACTGAACCCCACGTGGTTCCTGTGCCCCCAAGTTCAGGGTGGGTTCCTGCAGACTCTGGCCCATTCCATGTCCAGCGCCCCAGGACAGAAGCTCCCAGCCCACCCCAGCCAGGCTGGCCAGCGAAGACCCAGCCTTCCAGCCGGCAGCCATAAACCCAGATGCCCACCACAGCAGTCCTCAGTGCCTGGCCCACTCCCCAAGACCTAGAACCCAACCTTATCCTGTGAACACTTTGGATTTCAAGTAAACAATTGACTGTCATGTTGACTTTCTTTGCCAAATAATTCTCTCGGAGACTTTAAGGGGAGACCTTGTTATGTCTGGGATTATATTAATATATTTTGGGCTTCCCTGGTCGTAAAACAAGCATAATAGCATTGTGATCTCATCTCAGTTCTAACGCAATCACTTTAAACAAACCTACATTGAACTGTTCAAAAGAGTAATTGTTAGGTGGAACATTTACCTGAAATCCTAGAGGAGGGAACTCTGGCAAACTTGGCTGGGCCACAGGGAGCAGCCAATTTGCTAAAGTCATCTGCATTTTATTTCAGTGATTCCACCCCCTAAGTATAGTTCCAACAATTTCTTGGAATATGTTTCTCAAATTAGTGTTTTTCCTCCTTGAAAAGGAGCAAGGGAAAGAACAGAATGAGACGTTTCATGGTATCCACTCAAGAACCTACGCAATTTTCTATCTGAGACTTCATTTTTAAAAGAAAGGAAAATAATTATTTGAGGAGAATTTACTCTGCATTATGAACTGTCTTCATTTACCCTCTGGGCATCAGTTGTAGCTAACATCCATTCCTCTCTAAGTCTACGCCTAGCTGTGGTCTGCTTCCTTCTCATCGTTCTTGTTCTGAGTCATTGTTTTGATCTGTTTTCGAGTCCTAAGCTGATCTATGTCCCAAGCTGACCTAGGCTGGCTCACTGAAGTGATTCAGTGCTGTTGTGCTTCTTGAAAATGATCTTTGATTCTTACTCAACTTGCAACCCTTGAATTCTCAGGTCTCGCTCTGCATTATTCTAGCTGAGCTTGCTGTGATCTAGGCAGTGCTGAAGGGAGGAGACACAACTACGTCTCTCCATGTGTCCCTCTGGTAATGTCCTGCTGGAGGGGAGAGGGGCATTTAGGAGTCACTAGATGTGGGGAAAGGAAAATCACTTTGGATAGTATTTAGAAAACTTCCCAAAGTCTACAGCTCCCTCCTTCCACATGACCCATTCTCTGGGTAGAGGCAACAGAAGAAAACTAACAAAGTTTTTATTATTATTATTATTATTATTATTATTATTATTTGGGACCCATTTTTCATTTGGATCCTCTTGCTTCTGTACATTCCTTATGTGGTTAAAGTCTGATTCTACCTTTTCTCACCTCTACCCCAGAAAGTCTGGGGAGAGATGTGCTACTCTCAGAGCATGGGGTAACTCTGGACACATCCTCTGTTTCCTCTGGCCCCTGTGGTTGGCTTATATTTGATAGTCACCAGTAAACTATAGCTATTATTAGTGATATTGAGAAAAAAGTGAAATCCTGAATCTAAAAGAGATAGAGGTCAAATGAAAGGCAAACACACACCACATGTAAGTCAGAGATGAATGACAACTATGGTCTTAATGAGAGTTTCAGAAAAGATTTTGTGTGACTCCTGACTCAGTCGAGAGAAAGCAATTTACATTCCATGTCTGAGACAGAACAATCTGTCACTTAGAAATATTTGGGTCAGTAATACTGGCTGAGAATGAAATCACGATGAGAACATGAGAGTGATCCCAAATAAACTGGATAACCAGAGAAATTCCAAGACCAGAAATCTTCCTTCTTTTTTCTTCAAATTTATATATGTTACATATATAAATTATGTGAATTTATATATAAATTATATATGCTATATGAATATAAATTATATATACCATATATAAATATAAATTTGTATATATATCCTGCCACTATGAGACTGGCAGATGATATGTGGTTTACAAATTTCATCTGGATTAGAAAATAATTAGATTCTCTGCATCTCTACCCTACGATGGAATTTTACTTACAAACGTCTAGAATTGTTAGCAGGAACAAAAAAAAAGAAAAATGATTTCTTAAGGAAGCATATTGTGATATGGAGAAAAGATAATTTAGGCATATACAGGAATGAAGAAGAGAATAAATGGAAACATTCCATTTTCCCACAAAATGACTACAGATGTGTCTTCCAAAGGATTTCCTATTTAAACCCACATTTTTAAAAATAACATGCTTTATAGATCTTTGGGCTCAAAAATAATGGTTGTTGCCATATACAAATATGTTGTGATAAAAAAATTAAAATCACAGGTGTGCAAACATCTAAGGCTGGTTATTGGCTGCAGAGCTGTCTCTGTTTACCATAAATCTCAGACTCAGATTCTTCCAAATTCATTTGTGCTCCAAACGATGTCACACTTCAATTCACTCCATCCTTACAGTGCAGCTAACAGAGATTTTCGCCCATGCCCCAGACTCGGCAGCATTGTCTAGGCAATGCTTTATTGTACCCTAAAGCGTCCCCTCTACAGAAAAAACCTGAGCTGCCTCGTTTTGTTTCTGGAAACTGCTTGGCGGTCCTGCAGTTTTCTATTTGCACTCTGCAGCCCTGGAGGTTGCTAAGCAGCAAGCCGTGCTTCTCTGCTCAAAGACCTGCTATGTTTCAAGGACTCCTCACTCTAGATTTTCTGTTTAATGATAAAGAGACTTCATACAGCAATGTTGGTCTAGCTTTTACTTAAAATCTGTCCAATATCCTTGATGTAGTGACCATTTTAGTAAAAGCACTTCATTTGTGTTGGGATCATGACATGTTAGCTTTCTGGTGTGATCGAACAGTTTTCATGTCCACACCCCCAGATTATAGATGCAGAGCCTGAAACTCAGAGAAATGAAGAGAAATATCTAATTTGTGGGAAATTAAATTTCTTGAATTCCTCAGAACCTGGACTCCTGAGTATAAACCCCACTGTCAGAAAAATCATCAAGGAGAGTGAGTTGCTGAGAGCAGATCAACAGTGGATAAAGGATTCCCCTGGATACAACAGAAAAAGCCCTTCTAAACAGCAATTACTTCTTTTCTTGGTTTTCAGATGAAGAAATGGATGAACACCGGAAATCCAGAAAAATGCACATAATGCATATGAATTTAAATTCATTTAAACTCAGAGTAGGTAGGTTCTCTGAAACTCATTAAAAATACAATAGGTTAAGAATCCCAATCAAAATGGTCTAGATGTCAAGAATATTCTAATATATTCTGAACTAATCATTGCTTTGTCCTTGACATTCATTGAGTATTTCCTATGTTCTAGAAGCTTTACATGTACTTAGATATTCAGTCCTCTTAAAAACCCTATAGATTGTTACTATTATAATCACTGTCTTACAAATGAGGAAATTGAAACAGAAAGACATTAAATAATTTGACTAAAGTCACAGAGCCAATAAGTGGTAGTATCAAGACCAAGATTCAAATTTACATAGTCTGGCTCCAGAGTTGGAACATGCTTTTAACCACTGAGTAATGTGATTGATCAAGTATCTATAACATGCCAATCACTTTTGCTGACTATTTTCAGTTTTCCAAACCTTCTGAAGGAGGTTATCATTATAATTTCCATTTTTTAGTTGAGGAAACTGAGGTTGATAGATACGAAGTCCAACATTGCTAAAGCTAGTAAGTTATAGAACTGAGAAATGGACCCAGACCTCCTAACACACAGTGCAGCATTACTTTCTCTACAGAAGCATTGTCCAATAGAGCTTTCTACATTGATAGAAATGTCCAGTATGGTAGACGCTACTTGCATTTTTATTATAATTGTCCACATTGAAAATAAAACTGAAGACATATGAACAAAGGACCTAATTTTGTATGAAAAATTGAAGCATGAATTCCAATCATTAAAATAATGCCAAATGAACTGTTACCATAAACATCTTTATCCTAAATAAATCAAAGACAAAATAAGGTTAAAAAAAATAAGGTTAGGTTAAAAAAGAGCCAGACCAACTGCTACAATCTTCAAACACAAGAGAAATAGAGTGATGTTCTTTCTTGATTGTATGTACTCTACACATTTTTTTCTTAGAATCTTTTTTTCCCCCCCCAGGTTAGACTTCAGGACATCCTAGCTGGTACTTTTTTTTTTTATTTTTTATAAGATTTTATTTATTTATTTATTTGGCAGAGATCACAAGTAGGCAGAGAGGCAGGCAGAGAGAGAGGAAGAAGCAGGCTCTCCACAGAGTAGAGAGCCCAATGCGGGGCTCCATCCCAGGACCCTGGGATCATGACCCGAGCTGAAGGCAGAGGCTAAACCCACTGAGCCACCCAGGGGCCCCTGATACCTTATTTTAAATCCATTGCTCAGGTCTGCTTTCTCAGCACAAACACATTGAGTCCATACTCTTAATATTAATCTAGTCACATATTAAGAACTTGAACTGAACTATTAGTTTGACTGGCATAGTAGATATAGACGTGAAGATGTTCTCATATCATTCACTAAAAAGATGTGCTTTCAATTTCCACACCTACAATAGTAAATAGGCCAACCCTGTCATAGTTAACAAAGTTTGAACAGAAATAGGAGTTTACATGTCATGAAATCCAAATTTTATCTTCCTCTCTCCTGCCCTTTTCTCATTAATAATTAAACTCATGGCTCACCACACTTTATGCTTAGGACTGGCTTGTCTCTAGCTCTGGCTTCATTTCTTTTTTTGGTTAGCATTCACAGGTCAGCTCTCACAGCAGTTCAGCTTCATGATAACCATTGCACAGACTTCTAAAAATTGGCCATGTAATACATAGAATGTTTGTGTCCCCCAGCTTCAGATGAATACGGAAGCCCTAACCCTCAGTGTGCCTGTATTTGGAGCTGGAGCCTCCAGGGAAGTAATTAAGGTGAAATGAGGTCATAAGAGTGGGGGCCTGATCTGATACAATTACAGTCCTTATAAGAAGAGACACCAGAAAGCTCTCTCTCTCTCTCTCTCTCTCGCTCAGACACACACACACACACACACACACACACACACACACACAGGCTCAGAGGAAAGACTATATGAGGACAAAGCAGTCATCTCCTGGCCAGGAAATAATCCTCACCAGAAATAAAACCCTGTTAGCACCTTGATCTTGTACGTTTCGGCCTCTAGACCTAGGAGAAAATAGATTTCTGTTGCTTAAGCCATTCAGTCTGTAGTATTTTGTTATGGCAGCCAGGTAGAGTAATATAGATCCCTTTCTGGCATGAGCAGAAAGTGGTTGACATCAACTCTCAAGGAACAAAGATCAAGGACAGGTCCTCTTTCCACAAGTTCAGAAAAAGTGAAAGAAATCGGTTGTCAACAAACCCATGTACAGATAGATGTCACCCACGACCTTGAGCCCTGGGAGCAGATGACCAGGAATAGGCACTCAACATACTGCTCACAAATTTGATAAGCCCCTGGTATAGGCTCCATGAGGATCAGCACCTGGTGGAGGAGTAAGAGGCTCCAAGAAGGGTCCAGATCATTGGGGTGGACATGGCACATCTAGAGTAGAAGAGGTTCATTACCATGTGTTGATATTTGAATTCAGTTTTAGCCAGGTGCAAGCTATCAATATCCCAAGGAGAAATTAAGGAGAATAAGCAATGCTAATTGAATTCCACACATATTTATTGGTACTTACTCTGTACCAGGATATCTTATAACTACTGCAATAACATATATATGCAGAGAGTATTATTGGATCACAAAAGACAAACAACTATGGTAGTCATAAAGGAAGAAGTTGAATAAAGGGATGCTCTTGAATGAGGTGACATCAGAATTCAAAATGCAAGGGTATGAGAGGGATAGCTAAAAAAACAAGAGGGAAATGGCAGGCAGAGATGGTAATGTGAATATAAGTTTGAAAAGGAAAAAGAACATAACAGACTGGGTGACTTCAGGCAAACCGATATCACTAAAGAGTAAATCATAACATGGAGATTGGTGATATTTGTTACTGGAGATCTAGGTAAGAGATCGTGAAGAGATGCATGCATGTTGCTAAGACAACTGGACATTACCTTATTGGTAATGGATATCTTTAAAGAGCCTTAAGCAGAAGAGTTACATGTTACAGGTAGGTGGTCCCAATGGGAATATGAAGACGGGATTGGTTCAGAGTCCAATTCAAAAGTTTTTTTACCAAACCAGGCAAGTTGAATAGAATCTTAAGAGACAAGGTAATAGTAGTTGGAATAGAGCATAGGGAAAAAATTCAAGAACTAGTTATAGAAAGAATGGACAGCATTGCATTATTAAATGTGGAAGGCAAGGAAGAGAAAAGATAAAAACAAGGTTGCTAGCTTGAGTGACTACATAGGTTCTTGTCCCGGGAGACAGAGAGAATATAGAAAGTGACTACAGATGTAAGTTAAGTTCAGAAATCCCAAATTT
>RCUC01151986.1:0-13874 GCA_003697995.1 Taxidea taxus jeffersonii | reverse complement strand
CAAAGATTCAAGAACCCAGCCTTCTTCCATCTTCAACTCACCATTTTATGGCTTCCAAGTTGCACTGCCATCTGTCAGCTTTCAGATGAAGGAAAGAGAAAACATGAGATAAACCACTTGCTATTTACATGAACTTGTACTGAAAAGACACAGGTAACTTTGTTGACTTCCCAAAGACCAGAACTAGTTATATGCACAGGGGCACTGGGAAATGATGTTTTATTGAGTTAAAATGGGAAATGATGTGGTTTAATGACCATAAAGCCTTGTATCCATCACAGAAGGAGATAGATAACTTGAGAGAGGAATGTAGAGGTTTGAAGAAAATATCCAAGTAGTCCATCATCTTTTTAATAAGAATTCTAAATGGAGAGGAACAGAAATAAATGAAAAGAAGAAATAATAAATTAGAAGAGAAGTGTTCTGGAATGAAGACGTAATTATATAATGAGGTGACATATTGAGTGGAAAACAGGATTAATGAAGTTTTGTCCACATGTACATGCATTGAAACTCCATAACCTCAGAGACAAAGGGAACATTGTAAAAGCTCCCACAGAGCAACAGAAAGTTATTCATAAAGTAGACAGGCAACTATCCACTTTCTCAACAATATTGAATAAAAAAAGAATGAAAAATGTCCTCAAATTCTGAGGGGGGAGAATCACTTTGAACCTATTCTGTCCCCAAATAAATGTGGGAACAAAGTAAAGATGTTTCATCCATGAAAGAGGCTGAGACTTGCATGATCAAAACTCTCTTTATAAAACATATTCATCAGGATGTAACTTTAGCAAAATTAAAAGTAATTTAACATAAGGAAGGACATGAACTAAAATAAACAATGACAATTGAGTATGATACAAACAGGAAAGCTAGAAAAAAAACCTGTAACTTAACACACTGAAGTACAATACAATTCATGGTGATAATTTCAAAAATGTATAGGATTTAAGGTTAATTTTCTTTTATGTGATTTCAACTACAGATTCTCATTGTTCTACGAATAAGTTACACATGTACATAATCACATTATGAATTCTTTTTTAATTTTGAAAATCAAAATAAAAATCACAAATAATTTAATGTTATTTAAGAACAAAATGTATATACTGTAAATCTTATTAATATAAAATACAATATAATAATTGGAATAAGGATGTGAGGTGGGAGAAACAATAAGACATTAATTTCCTTCTCTTTTATAGTAGGAAATTAGTAGGTACTTTCAAAGTTTAATAAATCAAGAAGTGGGAATTAAAGCTTAGCATATAATCGTAGAAATGTCAACCTTTGCAAGAAACACAAAGAATAGTAATAAATTCAAAATTATTGGGCATGGAGGGTGAATGGGAAAAAGTGGGAAGATAGGAAGCAATGTATGAACCAATTTTATAAAGCAGAGAGGTAATAAAGCTTGTCTAGAAAACAAGAATCTGAAATGGAAGTATGCATGTACTATACAACGTAAAAAATGATAACCAAGGAAAAACTAAACCAGAAATGTTCACTGTCTTTTTTCTCTAGGAAATGAGAGTAAAGAAAAGACTTATTTACTATTATATTTTACTCTGACACTTCTTCATTTTGAAAATTTCTCATCTTTATACCTGTAACATAAAAATGATATAAATATTATTCCCAAATAATGCTGTTAGTCCTCAGGGATTATTTTATATATCATTCACACAGATTCTGTCATTTTTCCCTACAAAGACATATGTTCCACTTATAATTTTTTGTGGCCTGGGAACATTCATTAATAATGCTTATTTTTAGCCATATGACACTTTCTAAAGATAGATGCTATAAATTAAATGGTACTCATGGAAATGAATCATGTCCATTACTCTCAATTGTTCATCCTTTGAGAATGCAGTTAGAAGAAACTTGTAGGTTGATGTCATGAAAGTTAAAAATAAAACTTAAAGAAAAGTGAAGCAAATGATTGCAACATTAAGGCAAAGTGTGAAAAAGTGCAGAAAGCTAAAGTTCAAAGAGGAAGAATTTGAAAGTCAATGAAGACAGAGTTTGGAGAAGTATGGAAAAGATCCAGTTAAGTGCTTTGCCTCAATATCACTGGGTTGCAAACTGATCTGACTTAAGAACCAAGGTCAACTTTCATTTCTGGGCTGATACTAAAAACTCATTTAAAAATATAAGTAAATAAATAAATCTAAACCTGTCAAGAAGTTGTGATCTTTACATTTCTTTGAAGCATATAAACAGCATTCATGTGTTGTCATGATTGTATTTTTCCACAATTTCAGTTTTGATTTCATCTTTGTGTTTCCTTAGGTTAGTCTGTTGAGGTTTTCTTTAAGGCTTTCCATAGAAATGATTTTGTAAATTTTTCACAAGTGGTTAAGCAGAGGCTTTTACAAGAGTATTAAGCTTTCACATATACTCATTTAATCAATCTTATTAATTACTTTCTTTAGGCAATCTGTACCTCAATTTTACAATCTGTATAAGACACTATGAGTAAATACTTTTATAGTGTTTCTGTTATTTTTTTCTTGCAATATCTGAGTTATCCATTTAAATTGATATGTACTGTGATGCCCATAGTTGAGTTTAAATTGTGTATTTCACCCTTATCACTTTACACTATCTTTCTCTTGTTTAATATTTTTCACCTTAAATCAAATTCATTGGCTATTTTTATTGCATTCCAACTATCTTCTTTATTAACATAAATTTAGCAATTGTTTTCCTATTCTTCTAATTTAGAAAATTTCTGTATTCAGCATATAGGTTGAGTTTAAAATTTTGAGAAAATCTACTTATTTTAAGATGTATGAATATTCTATTTATATTTTGTAATTAATTCTGTCTTTATTCCTCTTTTTCAAATCTTTTTTATACTTCTATTATTCTATACTTCCACTGTTTACCATACGAATATTCCTCCATTTGTTTTGTGGTACATTTATATCTGAATAAGCATATTCTCCCTGCTAAATTCGAAGGTATGGATTCCTGTAAGCTTCTAGAAATTACTATTGTTAACAAGAGTGGGCTGTATTCATCTAGCTCTTGTCTTAGTCATCAGACTATGTGGTCTGCTAGGATACACTAGGAGAACAGAGAAAATTAGCACAATCATATCAGTCCCACTTCGTCTCTCTATTTTCTTTTCTTTTATTGAAGTAGACACAATGTTACATTAGTTTCAGGTGTACAACATAGCCACTGGGCAAGTCTATATGCTGTGCTCACCACAAGTGTAGTTACCATCTGTCACCATACAATGCTGTTACAATACTGTTGACTATGTTCCCAATGAAAGGTACAGTATAGGATTATAGATAGAGCCCATTATCTCCCACTCCCCTTCATCTATTTTTCTCATCTCCCACTCCCTTCCCCTCTGCCAACCACTAGTTTTTTCTCTATATTTGTGGTCTGTTCCTTCTTCTTGTTTAGTTTTTTAGATTCCACATATAAGTGAAATCATATGGTATTTGTCTTTATCTGATTTATTTCACTTAGCATAATACTTTCTATATCCATCCACGTTGTTTTGGGTAGCAAGATCTCATTCCCTTTTATGGCTGTGTAGTATTTCATCAATTGTGTGTGTGTGTGTGTGTGTGTGTGTGTGCGTGTATAAATACCCAATAGTGGAATTACTAGATTATATCATAGTTCTATTTTTAATTTAGTAAAATAGAAATGACATACAATTTACCTATTTTCATTTACTGGTTTTATGTGGTTATAATCTTAGTTTCAGTTTTTGTTTTGTTTTGTTTTTTTCTGGCATTTCTTTCATTACATATTACACTTAAACTGTATTTAAAAAAATGCTCTTATTTTTTTTCCTTTTTCTGTCTACTCTGAGTGTTTATTTGTTACATTGTTGCTTGAAGACTGATTGATTGATTGATTGATTGATTTTAGAGAGAGTAAAAAAGAAAGTGAATGAATAGGGGGAGGGGCAGAGGGAGAGAATCTTCAAGCAGACTCCCCACTGAGCATAGAGCCCAAAGCCCCGCTCAATCACGTGACCCATGAAATCACGACCTGAACTGAAACAAAGAGTCAGACATTCAACCAACTGAGCTACCAAGAGGTTTGAATTTACGTTTTCAAGATTTATAACTTGTACTTTATTAAAAATATTTTATAAAGTTGATATGTCACTAGATCTACATTCTAATGAAGTGATTCCCACCTACAACTATCAAGGGTTTTTCCTCTGAACTCTTGTTAGGTGGACATGTACATGGTGTCTGTGTGTGGCAGGGGAGGGTGTGATTAGTCATAATTTACATTGTTTTTGTGGTCCTGAGCCATTTTGGTTTGATTAAACTTACCTGACAATTTTATATATAACTTATAAATTGACTGTGTATAATATTCTTTTGACATGCCTCTGCTCAAAACTGTTTCTCAAGTTGGGCTGCATATTAGAATCATCTAGAGAGATTTTAAATCTTTCAGTGCCCAAGTTGTTTCCCCATCCAAATAAATCAGAATCTGTGGATTTGGGGGAATGAGCATTTGTTGATTTGTCTTTTTTTTTCTTATATGAGTTTTCATTAACTGTTTAGTTAATTCCAATGAATAGTTAGTTATTGAACCAGTGTCTTAGTTATAGTGAAGCTCACTCAGCTCCATCCAGCCCTGGATTTGGGGTCAGCCCAATATTGCATAAACTGTTCCCTCAGCAACAACCTGACTATGAATTTCATTTAACTTCTTTTTAAATATTTTTTAAAGAAGTCTTTCATTGTCTTTAGAATTCAATCACTTAATCAAGTGTCTGTGTACTCCATTGTACAAACATGCTGCTAGAATATGACATGTCTTTTAGATCTCACAGTCTATTCTCTAATTCAAGAATAATCTTGTTTTACTTATGCTTTTTTTCATTTAATTTTATCTTGACCTGAGTTTATACCTGTTAAACATTTCAATATTTCTTTCACATCTTATTGATCTAGGAATAAAATGTAAATTTTTTTGTAATTTTTTCTAACTTTGAATTTTATTTTTCTTAGATTTTCATATATCTGATAATATGTGTTTATTTTCATTGCACTCTTTGAAAATGCTATTTTATTGTCCAACATTGGGACTTAATGATTATGTTTTGTCCATATTGGATTTTGCTATATCCCCATGTTTATACCTCCATAATTAAATCTTGCATATGTAGGAATTTGGTGGCCTGTGAAAAGGATGAACCCGTAGCCAAAGGAATCTTATAGAACACATCTTCACCCCTTGTCATCACCAAAAATCAACTTGAGGAGCCTTGTCTTTCCTCCGACTACTAACCCTATTTTTTATCAGGTAGCTATGCCAACAGTTTTGCTTTATTGAGCAGGCTCCCATGCTAGTAAAGCTGGATATATTTACTGAAGCTAACAGAAACTCAAGTTATTGCTGGTACATTTCCAGCTGAAATCTAACCACATCAACTGCACCTGGATGTGCCCCTCTCCCTAGTCTTAATTCTGAGCCACACAAAGGCTATAACTTCCCTGCTGCTGGTGACTCATTAACTTTTATTCAGTTGTTTTGGCTGCAGGAATTAGTTGTGATGCATACCTGATATCATAAGTTACTTTTGCATCAGCCATTACAAAGCCTAGTAAGGATTGCTAAATGCCATGGGCAACTCTAATGATTTTTTTGACAAACCAGGTTTGCTCTATTCTCTTCTAATTTGAGTTTGTACAATGTGGGGCTCTGCTTGTCCCCATATCACTGCTTCCCAAACGTGCTTTACTTATGCATGTGTGAAATTGCTGGTATTCAAAGCTCCTTCCATCCCATCGCACCTGCACAATGCCTTCCAGAAATGCTGAAAATTTCATTGCTGACTTATTGCCCTCTTCTTCTATATTTTTGGTCATTTCTGAGAGAATTTGGAAGAGAACAAAGGCAAATGTGGGACCAATTCTCCATATCTTTCTTTGACTTGGTCCCACATTTACCTTCTGGCCCTTCTTCTCTATAGAATGTCTATAAACTTATGTAGGGAACTAGTTATTTCTTCAAAATCCATAATTAATTGTCTCTACCCAGAGGAAAAGAAAATTTCCAAAATTATATGAATATAAAATGTGATCATGGATTTGGTGACTTCTCTTTCAGATCTGAGGGGCCCCTGTGAAATCTAACTTCAGAGTATCATGTTGTCAACCACTTCACATTATCATCGATTCATGGATAAGTGGAACAAGATATATTTGGTATGTGATTCTCTTCTTTGAGATTGCAGAAATTTACACACACACACACACACGATAGTCAATTCTTTGAATTTCCCAAATACCATTCTTTAAGATCTGTGGCTCTGAAGAACATGTCTCCTTAAATGTTTATTTGTGAACAATTATATGTCAACAAACTGGACAACCTAGAAGAAATGGTTAAATTTCTAGAAAAATAAAACCTTCCAAGACTGAATCAGGAAGAAATAGAAAATCTGAATGGACCAAATACTAGTAAGGATGTTGAATCCGTAATCAAAAACCTTTCAATGAACAAAAGTCCAGGACCAGATAAATTTACTGATGAATTCTACAAAACATTTATAGAAAAATTAATACCAATCCTTCTCAAATTCTCCCCCCCCAAAGAAAAAAGGAAGAAAGAAGGAACACTTCTAAACTCATTTCACAAATCTAGCATTACCATGATAACAAAACCAGAAAAGGACACTGAAAGGAAAAAAATTACAGGGCAATATCCCTGATAAGTATAGATACAAAAATCTTCAACAAAATTATAGCAAACTAAATTCAATAGTACATTAAAAGGGTCATATCTATTATAAAGTGGTAGTTTTAGAGGTGATTTAACAGCCACAAATCAATCATCGAACATGCCACATTAACAAAATTAAGGTTAAAAATCATATGATCATCTCAATAGAAGCAGAAAAAGTATTTTTCTTAGAAAAAGAAGAAAAATTTTAAAATTAAATATTTCTTAAAAAAAGAAAAAATATTTCTTAGAAAAAGAAATTCTTCTTAGAAAAAAGAAAAAGTATTTGACAAAATCCAACATCCATTCATGATAAAAATGTTCAACAATGTGGATATAGAGAGACATGTCTCAATATCATATAGGCTGTATGTCATATGCCCTCAGCTAACCTCATACTCATTGCTGAAAAACTAAAAGCTTTTAGAAATAAGATAAGAATGCCCATTCTCACTGCTTTTATTTAATGTAGCACTAGAAGTCCTAGTCAGAGCATTTAGGGAAGAAAAAATAAAGACATCCATAAAAGACAGGTAAAAGTGAAATTATCTCTATTCACAGATGACATAATATAATATATAGAAAATCCTAAAGACTTTACTAAAAGAACTGTTGGAACTAATCAACAAACTCAGTAAAGTTACAGGATGAAAACTCAATATACAAAACTCAGCTGTAATTCTACACACTAATAATGAACTATCAAAAGAGAAGTTAAGAAAACAATTCCATTTACAACTGTATTACAAAGAATAAAATACTTCGGAATAAAGCTAACCAAGAAGGTGTAAGATCAATGAAAACTAAGATTCTGATGAAAGAAACTGAAGAAGACACAAACAGATGGAAAGATATGCCATGGTAGACTGAAAAAAATAATATTGCTAAAATATCCATATGCCTAAAGTGATCTATAAATTCAGTGCAATTCCTATCAATGTTCCAATAGTATTTTTCAGAGAAATAGAAAAAAAGAATCCTAAAATTTGTACAGAACTGCAAAGGACCCTGGATCACCAAAGTAATCTTGGGAAAAAATAAAGCTAAAGGCATCACACTTTCTGACTTCAAACTATATCATAAAACTATAGTCATCAAAACAGTATCGTATTTGTGTAAAAAGGATACACAGATTAATGAAACAGAATAGAAAGCCCAGAAATAAAGGCAGGCATGCCTGGTAAATTAATTTATGACAAAGGAGCAAGTATCCCACTTCTGATTATATATCCAAAGGAAATGAAAATTGAATCTCAAAGAAATATGTGTACACTCAACTTTATTGCAGCATTATTCACAACAGGCAAGGTATGGGAACAATCTAAGTGTGCATCACTGGATGAATGGATACAGATGTGGTAGATGTACACACACACACACACACACACATATTATGTGTATATATGGAATAAATATAATAAAATGTTATATATTGCATTTATATATGAAATATTAAAGAGATATGAGAAAGAAGGAAATCTTGCCATTTGCAACAACATGGATGGAATTGACAATATTACGCTAAGTGAAATAAGTCAGACAGAGAAAGATAAATACTATGCTATCTCACTTATATGTGGAATCTAAAAAAGCTACCAAATTCATAGAAACAAAGAGTGAAATGTTTGTTCCTAGGGGCCAAAAGGTGGGGAAAATGGAGATGTTGTTCAAAGAACACACTATTCTAGTTATAAGATGAATAAGAACAGGAGATCTAATGTATCACATGGTAATTATAATTAACAATAGTGTATTATATACTTGAAAGTTGCAAAGAATAGATTTTAAATGTTTTCACCTCAAAAATGAAATAATTATGAGATAAGATAGCAGTGTCAGCTAACACTCTGTTGGTAATGATTTTATAATATATGTGTATCATATCAACACTTTGTATACCTAAAATTTGTACATGTTTCATGTCAATCACATCTCAATAAAATGGGGAGAAATGCAAACAAAAACTCCACAAATGTCCATTTGTCATTTAATTTTTTTTAATTTTGTCATTTAAAAAAGTAATTTAATGATAAGTATACTTCTAACCTAATGTCAATATATGCTTTTATTGACAATCAAACTGATGAGTATTGCTTTGTAGAATTAGAAATCATTAGAATTTTGAAAACTTTTAGAAATCATCTACAATCCATGGGACCACAAACCTAATTGCCTAAAAGATGAGTACCAGGGACCATAATTGTGAACAGAGAGTGTTTTACAACTCTGGGCCAGCCAATCCAAATCAGTCTGAGGGGCAGTTTGTGTACATGGCCTTCAGAGAAACATAGTCATAATGCAACTGCTTCCTTAAACTGATGATAAAAATGAGGTCAAAAGATGGGACCTTATAATGCAATTGTCAATGCCATTGCTATGTTAGATAAGGGTAAGACATGGTAAGTACCCTTGTCTTCTAATTTTTCCCCCACGATACTTGTCTGTGAGAGAATAGAAAACTTATATGTGTATCTTTCAGATGATCCATCCCCAATTTTTCTATTAAAACTTCAAAATCTTATTCCAAAAATTAAAGAACACAAATGATTTCTAGAGTTGAATACTGCATGCAGTTCAGGGAATGATTAAGACCAATATTGTAAGGCCTAAAATGCTGTTCTGAGATGAATGAATTTGTTTTATCCTCACAATAAAGATGTAAGGAATTAATTTATCTTAGCAAGTGATGTAGATTTCAGATAGGCCTGAAATAAACATTATTATGTAACTGTGGAAAGCCCTGAAGTGGATTCTGAATGACAAATTGCTGCTAAAGAACATGGACTCTACTTCCTAAGTGAGACCTATTGAAATCATTAGACAATTAATACAAAATGGGATTATATATTTTGACACTGTTTGCAGCAGTGACATTTAGCAGCTTCAGATTACTAAATGAGTTAATAAAAACAAAAGAAATACAATAATACTGCAAAGCCATGTATATTTACATAACATACATATGAATATATAGTGATATAATATGTAGAGTAAGCTATATAATTAAAAATCATGGTTTTTTATTTATTTGTTTTGTTTTTGGTGGAGTGGTAAGGTAAAGTTCTCAGAGGCAAAACATTTCAAGGAAATCATGAAAGAATTCGAAGAACAGGCTGTTAATAAACTATTCCTTTAGAGGAATACAACGTGAACATTTGATACCTAAACTAATCCAACATTTCAAACCCTGTGCATCTTTTGTCCGAAATTTTTTATTATTACCCTAAGCCTGAATGGCTCCAATTAGTTATGCAATGAAAAATCAACTTGTAATATTTAATGAATCAGGTCGTAAGGGGAAGACTGAAAATCTCAAACTTCTGATATTTCAAAATCAACTAAACTTTAGTTTCAGGAAAAAACAGACAAACAAAAAAACTGGAAAATAATCATACACAATAAATGTGAGTAAAATGATATTTACTTTGTTCTTGGGGGTGTGGATGCGTTCATTCTGGATAAAATTGTGCTTTAAAAATAGGACATAAAATATGTAGAGTTTTGTATTGTAGATTACTTTAATTCCTTCTAAAAATTGCTAACATGGTTAACAACACTCAGCAATTTTAGTCAAGATACAAAAGATTTCAACCACATATGGCTAAATTATACATACAATAAAAAATATGTGAGTTGAGATTGCACTTTCTTTTCAAGAGATCACTAACCATTCAATTTTAAGAAATATATTAAGATACTACATTATTTAAAAGGATAAGGAAGGGGAAAAAGCAATTATCTTCATAGATGTAGAAAAGTTGTTTGATTAAATTCAACATCCATTCCTGATGAAAACTCTTAATTTAGAAAGTAGTGTTACTATTTTAACATTAAAAATAGGTATTGCAAGAGTCACAATCATGCTTATGATCGCATTAATGGAAGCATTCTTGTTAAATACAAATTATGACAAATAAAGATATTATCTCCATTGCTACTGCAAAGTTTCTAGGAGTACTTTGGAATTATACAAGAGAAAAATGCAAGTGCTGCTAGAATTTAAGCTCCATGAGGGTTACAATTTGTCTCTAATTCAGAATGTATTTATTTTATTTTTTTTTATTTTTTTTTTAAGATTTTACTTATTTATTTGACAGCCAGAGATCACAAGTAGGCAGAGAGGAAGGCAGAGAAAGAGAGAAAGAGAAGCAGGCTTCCCCTGAGCAGAAAGCCCGATGCGGGCCTGGATCCCAGGACCCTGGGATCATGATCGGAGCCGAAGGCAGAGGCTTTAACCCTCTGAGCCACCCAGGCGCCCCCAGAATGTATTTATTACTGAATTGTCAAAGTACATAAATTAAAAAGAAAAATATATTTTCAAATTACTATGATCATTTATTTAAATACCCCAGAGAAGCAACTAAAAGGCAATTAGATATAAATAATTAACAATAACAACCACCACAAAATTTAGGTTTGATATAAAGTTTAAGACAAAGAATATATGAATAAATGGTATAAAAGACCTAATTTGGACCTAGATGATATCCATATGTTAAAAGTAGTAATTAAGATGGAGGAGTCAAGATGGCGGAGAAGTAGCAAGCTGAGGCGACATCAGGCAGCAGGAGATCAGCTAGATAGCTTATCAAACCACTCTGAACACCTACAAATCCAAAAGGAGATCGAACAGAAGAAGAGCAACAATTCTAAAAACAGAAAATTGACCACTTTCTGAAAGATAGGACCAGTGGAGAAGTGAATCCAATGCAACAGGAAGATAGACCACGGGGGGAGGGGCTGGCTCCCGGCAAGCGGCAGAGCAATGGAGCACAAAATCAGGACTTTTAAAAGTCTGCTCCATGGAGGGACATCGCTCCAGAGGCTAAACAGGGGTGAAGACCTCTCAGGGACAGCGTGGCCTCAGGTCCCACAGGGTCACAGAAGGATCGGGGGTGTCTGAGTATCGCAGAGCTCACAGGTATTAGAGTGGGGAAGCCAGCTATGGAGAAAGAGCCAAAGAGTGAGCTCTCAACTTGGGGTTACCTTGAACCATAATCCGTGACACGGGCCGGTGCTCTGAGTGTGGGGTCCCCACACACAGATCCGGAGAGACTCCGACCTGGTAGAGCCCAGTGATCTGCGGGGTTCGGAGACTCCAGGTGGGGCTGTGTGCCAGAGACAGAGACACTTGGTCACAGGCTGGATGACCTCAGAACGCAGCCGGAGGCCAGTGAGATGGGAGTGATTGCATGATTTTCTCCAAGCGCGGCTGGAGGCCAGGGAGACGGGAGTGATTCAGCGCTTTTCTCTGAAGGCACACTGAAGAGTGGGGCCCCGAGCTCTTGGCTCCTCCAGGCCAGAGACTGGGAGGTCGCCATTTTCATTCCCATCCTCCAGAACTCTACAGAAAGTGTTCAGGGGACAAAAGCTCCTGAAAGCGAACTGAGCAGATTACTTAGCCAGACCCTGGGTAAGGGCGGTGCAATTCCGCCTGGGGCAGAGACACTTGAAAATCCCTACAACAGACCCCTCCCCCCCAGCAGATCAACAAGAAATCCAGCCAAGACCAAGTTCACTTACCAAGGAGAGCAGTGGAATTCCAGAGGAGGAGAAAGCAAAGCATGGAATTCATGGCTTTCTCCCCATGAAACATTAGTCTTGCAAGGTTAATTAATTTTTAATTTTTTTTCTCTTCTGCTAATTATTTTTAACTTTTACCCTTTCCTCTTTTAATGTTTTTAACTAGTTTATCTTAATAACTTTCTTTAAAAAAATCTTTTTTGAACCTTTATTATTATAGTCATATTTTATCCTTCATTGTATCTAACTTTATTCTTTGTATACACATAGGGTTTTTATCTTCAAAAAAAAATTTGGGGTACAACTTCTTCTAATAGATCAAAATACACCCTAAATCTAGCACCAGGCTTGATCTAGTCTCCAGCCCAAGCAAGTTCTCTCCACTTTCTTTTTTTTATTCTCCCTACCAACCTACCTTATCAACGCCTTTGTTAAAAATTAAAAAAAAAAAGTTTTCATCTTTATAGTCATATTCCATTCCTTCATTGTGTTTACCCTTATATATGTTTTTCATTCTTTAAAAGTTTGGGAGGTAGTTTCTTCTAAGAGACCAAAATACTTCCAAAATTAAGTGGGTGACCCTGCATTAGTCACTAGTCTAATATATATATATATTTTCTTTTTTTATATTTTTCCTTTATTTGTGTTCTTTTTTTAAGTTTGTTTTCTCTTCTCTGAACTTCTTTTTACCCCCTTTCTCCCCCTCCAACGATTTGGGGTCTCTTCTGATTTAGTTAAAGCACATATTCCTGGGGTTTTGCCACCCTTTTAGTATTTTATTTGCTCCTTCATATATTCTTATCTGGACAAAATGACAAGGTGGAAAAACTCACCACAAAAAAAAAAAAAAAAAAGAATAGGAGGCAGTACTGAAGGCTAGGGACCTAATCAATACAGACATTGGTAATATGTCAGATCTAGAATTCAGGATGATGATCTTCAAGGTTCTAGCTGGGCTCGAAAAAGGCATGGAAGTTATCACAGAAACCCTGTACAGAGAAATAAAAGCCCTTTCTGGAGAAATAAAAGAACTAAAATCTAACCAAGTTGAAATCAAAAAAGCTATTAATGAGGTGCAATAAAAAATGGAGGCTCTTATTGCTAGGATAATGAGGCAGAAGAAAGAACTAGTGATCTAGAAGACCAAATGACAGAGAATAAAGAAGCCGAGCAAAAGAGAGACAAACAGGGGAGCCTGGATGGCTCAGTGGGTTAAAGCCTCTGCTTTCGGCTCAGGTCAAGATCCCAGGGTCCTGGGATCGAGCCCCACATCGGGCTCTCTGCTCAGCAGGGAGCCTGCTTCCTCCTCTCTCTCTGCCTGCCTCTCTGGCTACTTGTGACCTCTGTCTGTCAGATAAATAAATAAAAAAAAATTAAAAAAAAGAGAAAGAAACAACTACTGGATCACCAGGGGAGAATTCGAGAGATAAGTGATACCATAAGACGAAACAACATTAGAATAATTGGGATTCCAGAAGAAGAAGAAAGAGAGAGAGGAGCAGAAGGTATATTGGAGAGAATTATTGTAGAGAATTTCCCTAATATGGCAAAGGGAACAAGCATCAAAATCCAGGAGGTGCAGAGAACTCCCCTCCAAATCAATAGGAATAGGTCCACACCCCATC
>RCUC01151985.1:0-52999 GCA_003697995.1 Taxidea taxus jeffersonii | reverse complement strand
AAAAAAAATAACATAAGCCAATATATTTTTCAGGGTTCTACTGAAAAAAAAGATAAACTTGCTCTACCTACTTTGAGCAAAAGGCAACTTAATTCATTGAACCTCCTAAATCATTAGAATGCCTTAAGAGGTAGGCCCTGGGCAAGCCTCCAGGAATGACTCTAGGAAGGACATCAGAGATGCCATCTGCTCAGGATGCCACCTGCTCCCAGATGATTCTTTATCATCCAGCCAGAGTTCAAGATTAGTTGTAATCTTTGGGTAGACTTTTCAGGACCACCCCCAGATTTATGCCACCTCTGTAACCTATATAATATTAGTACAATGCAGTTTCTTTTTGCATTCCATTCCATTTTTTCAGTGGGCACCTCTCCTTCTAAACTCGGTCCTTAAAGATGTGTTTTCTTTTTAGCTATATCCCTAATTGTTTATCACAGGTCCTGAATTATTGTAGGCCCTCAATAAGTTTTATTAAATGCTTATTTCATATCAGTCATAATTCTATGAACTTTACATGAATTAACTCATTTAATATTCATAATTTCCCTGTGAGGAAGGTCCAGGTATTATCCTCATTTAAACTTAGGCAGTCCGTATCCAGAGCTCACATCCTACCACTATTCTACCTTCCCTCATTGTAAAGGTAATGTCTCCCAAAGAAAGCAGTTTCAGGAGATTAGACAGAAAAACAGTTTTAAAAAAAGAAGGAATATCAGTGAATAAAAGAAACACTGAAGCTCCACAGATTCGATCAAGTTATAGAGACTTTGAATTATTTTGATGGAACTTTGATGAAAAACTTTTGAAAGTCTTCTACTTTGGAATAAATAACCATCTATCAGTTTATTGCTTTTTGCAATTAAAAGAAAGTAAAGTTACAACCTGTTTATAAAGGTTTTAAATGTGACATTCTATGAAAGAATTCAGATATGGTAGGTATGATTTAAGAAAAAAGCTCACAACTCCCTGATCTGAAGCTTGCCGATATATTGTGTTGTAGATGGAGAGTTTTGTAACAAAAGTTTCGGGGGAACATGACTAGAAGGTACAGTCTTTCAGCACTGTGAGAAGAAAGGGCTATTGTATTTTAAGAACTCTTAAATAGTTTTTCAGTAAAAGCTGGACATTAAGTTAACTGGCTAAAAAAAAAAAAAACGGTAGAGTAACCGATTTTCTATTTTTCCATTGAAAGCATTATTTCAGGAATAAATATCTGAAAAGGCATGCAATAATAAAGAAGTCAATGTGAGGATCCTGGACAGCCTGGATATTGGATAATCAGGCCCATGGAGGGCTATAAAACAGAAGCTACTGCTTTGCAGTAATTCATATTAATTGCTCATTTCAATGGCTTTTTGGGGAAAGTACGCTACTCCTAAGATCCATTCTTTATCAACTGAAGGAAAGGTGGATTAGATGACTCAAGACTGCCCGTAGCAAGACAGTGGCCACTCTGACACCATTCCTTCTTGTTTGTGTGTTAGCTCTCTGCTATATCTAGGGAGGATTTTTTCCCTCTTAAAGGAACAAACATCACACATAACAACTGCTCAGCACTCCAAAACCCAAATGAAAATACTGTGAAAAGAATAACCACTTCCTGAAGCTTTTTCTAAGCCAATCCTCATAAATATTTTATTCTGTTTCTGTTCAAGATAATTGCATTGGTCTTTAGCCACTAGTAGAAAAAAAAAAAAGAGATAAGCTGTATCAAGTCTTTGTTCATTGGCCATGTCTGCCACCAAATATACCTTGATTAAGATATAATCTTAAATATTTTTCTTCATAAGACTATCAACATAATTTGTGTTTAATATAACACATTCACATATAACCAAAATAATAATAACATCAATAATAATAAGTTATTGGGTTAAAGATTCATCTTCATAGTTCTGACCTTTTGTTTTCATAAAGAGCATGTACCTGTTTTGTATGTTGAGAATTGTTGTGAAACCTATGTATAGTAAAGAAAATATATTAATAGTAACTACATATAATTTAGAATCAGATAGTGCTTTTTTTCCATTGTATATAATATAGATGCAATTATGTCAAAATGGATGTACAGAAGTAACTTAGTTACTGAGTGAGCCAACCAAAATTTCAGCATTCAAACCTCATCATTGCTTAAATGTTGCTATTTATCATACAAATTCAGCAACCCTCAGGAATTTAAACTTACTGAGTCTTAATGTGTGAAATGTATAAGCTACAGAAATATTCACAAATTTAGAAATCTTCCAAGCTAACCAGAACATGTGTTTCAGAGATAAGATGACTTTATGTTCTGGTTCCTCTGGGACAAAGCTATTTGCATCTATTGGCTCTGCATAATAATTAGTAGCACCCCCTTTCATTCTTGATGGGCTGTGTTTAGTCGACAGATCAAATGGCTTCCCTGCTCACTGATGACAAAACTCTATTGTATTACCAAATTTTGATAATAAATATTTATCAAAATGTTCATGGGCTCCATTGGTAAAAACAAATAACAAAGATATATAAAGTGGTTTTGACTTTGTCTCTCAATTATTTTAATAAAGACTAAAATGTTCTCATTTTATTAAAGTTCTATTACTAAGACACTTAAGAATCTGAACCTTTAGTTGTACTTTCCTTTCTCCTTTCATCCAACTTGTCAGTGACAGGTCACAGCCTAATACAGCAGTTCTCAATGTGCAGTGGATACATGACTGTTTTCATAATAAACTCTTCATAAATGTAAGGTAGAGTTTTCCAGGGACTATATGGTGTATGAGGACATCATCACTCTGATAGTTAATGGAAAGTATGTTTGTGTAGTCTGTCATGTTCTTGATTTTCCTAAAGTATGGTTTAGGGTATAGAAATGTACATGTTCTGTCTTAACTCATTTTTTCTCAGTACCTCTATAGTATTGTTACTATATTCTTTCATTATACATGTTATAATCTATATAACATTATAACACACAGTGAATAATTACTTTAAAATTTCTAAATTTTTCTTATTTATTTATTACCTCCCACATAGAAATAAAACAAATAAGCTTACTACATAATATTGCTTTATAAAAATAGTTTTTAATTTTTTAGAAACTTTTCTAAATTTTACATTTTAGGTAGAGCTGTCATTGTTTTAGGATTTAAAAGTATTTGATTCCATTGGGCGCCTGGGTGGCTCAGTGGGTTAAGCCTCTGCCTTCGGCTCAGGTCATGATCTCAGGGTCCTGGGATCGAGTCCCGCATCAGGATCTCTGCTCAGCAGGGAGCCTGCTTCCCTCTCTCTCTGCCTACTTGTGATCTGTCTGTCAAATAAATAAATAAAATCTTTTAAAAAAATAAAAGTATTTGATTCTAAAATTGAAGAAAAACAAATTTTTCTTATAGATCATTAGACTTATTTATTTATTTACTTGTTTACTTTTTAGAGAGAAAGAGTGCCAGCAGGGTGAGGGACAAACGGAGAGGGAAAGGGAGACTCCCCAGCAGAATCCGCACTGAGAATAGAGCCCAACGTGGTCTCGATCTCATTACCTTGAGATCATGACCTGAACCAAAACCAAGAGTCAGACACCCAACCAATAGAGCCACCCAGGTGCCCAGATCATTAGTTTCAAAAGAGAGGGTCCCCTTCCAAAGAAACTGGGAAAAACTGTAAATAGCAACACAAAAATATGATGAAAGTTACCTTTCCCTTGGCTTTATAGATATTAATAACTTACCTATGTATAATTTTATTCAATAAAATATTTTTAATAATATTGTGATATCAGGGGACGCCTGGGTGGCTCAGTTGGTTAAGCGGCTGCCTTCGGCTCAGGTCATGATCCCAGCGTCCTGGGATTGAGTCCCACATCAGGCTCCTTGCTCGGCAGGGAGCCTGCTTCTCCCTCTGCCTCTGCCTGCCACTCTGTCTGCCTGTGCTCGCTCCCTCTCTCTCTCTGACAAATAAATAAATAAAAAGTCTTAAAAAAAAATATTGTGATATCGGCTAAGTTGCAGTGTCATTTTAAAACTGTGTACAGTTTTTGGTTCCTTCTACTTTACAAAATGCATTTAAAGTTTATCCATATTGTTGCAGAATCAACAGTTCATTTCGTTTTATTGTTGAATAGAGAACTCCATTGTATGGATGTACTACAGTTCTTGTTTGTTTTACTTTTGTTTATGTTTATTTATTTGTTTTTATGCATTCACTTGTTAAAGGACATCTTAGTTATTTTCAGCTTGGGGCAATTGTGATAAAGCAGTCATAAGCATTCATGTACAGGATTTTGTGTGAACATAAATTTTCATTTCACTTGAGGAAATACCTAGGTATGAAATTTCAGGTTGCAGGATAATAGTTTGTTTACCTCTATAAAAAAACTGTCAAATGGTTTTCCAAAATCACTGTATCAGTTTACATTTCTATTGGTAATGAATGAGAATTCTTGTTGCTCCATATTGGCTTTTAAACAAGTTAAAATTCCTTTTATTTTACACTGAAGTCTGGACTAACGTGGAAATCAGGGATGTTCCACAGCTATACTGCTTGCAGCTCAAGGAACCCACTTCCAGAAAGCTGTTTCCTTCTAATTTCATCCCACTGCCAGCATAGTCCTCATTAACATAATTCTCTCATTCTTGCCAGGTCCTGGTTATCAGCACATGACTGGTACAGAGAAAAGAATCCAAGTAAAGGAGGATATGCATGAGGTTCAGCCACTCTGGAAAACAGTTTGCAGCTTCTCATAAAGTTAAAACAAACATGCTAATCCTACCACTCCGAGAGAAATAAACTTATGTACACACAAACGAAATAATCAAAATCTCATCCCAGATGGCTGCAGATATCAGTTTCCTGTACTCCTAACTGGGGTTTATTGCCCAAAGCAGTCATACTCATAGGACACCAGGAAGACCAGAATAGAAATATTGTAAGCCTGATAGCAGTTAAAGAGAAAATAAATGTGTCTTTTTTAAGTTCATTTTGAGTCTTAAGGGAATCAAAAAGCAGCTAATGTTCTCAAATAGATTTTAAATCAGATTTGCTTTAGAAATTGACCCTAGTGAAGTGTCCCCTACAAAACAAACCCTGTTAGGGTAGAACAGATTATTAGCTTGCTCCAGTTTCCTAGGGAGATCACACCCAGAGTTTGATCTTTTAGCCTCTCTGAGTACATTAATCCTCAGGTTTGTAGGAGAACTCTGCAAAACTCAACCTTGTAGAATAAGAGATAAAAAAAGATAAGAAAGGATTTAAAGATAATTAAAATAATATCTCAATACCTTTAAAAAATTACACAACCTAATCCTTGATTCTTAGACATTTATCCAGTTCTGTGACATTTTATTCATGCAGAGTGACAGGCTTAGTTTTAAATTTGGTTTATTTTGCCTTAGTGTGAGTTTGTCTTCTAATCTCTCTTTTATCTTCTTTTCCAGTTTTTCCCTTTGTGAATTATTTACATTTAAATAAAATGAAGTGAAAATTAAACATGTTTGTATATTTAGAGGATAAGGAGGAACAATTTTACAACTGAAGTGCATTAATTTATAGAATAGGCCTTTTCCTGCTATCTCAAAATTTCAACGAAAGCCTCAAAGCTGGAGAAAATGGATGATATATTCTGAGAGGCACACTGAACTTAATAGGAGCTATGTGAATTAGGTCCTTTACAACTTCAAGCCAAATGAAAATGAAATAGGTCCATATTCGTAGAGAGCATTATGGTGGTTCCCCTCATGAGGGAGAGTGGAAGGGTGCTAGTCTCCTCCCAAAGCCAACTTGGAAAAGGGAAAAGGAGTTCATGGAATCTGCAATTGCCTGCAATGGTAAACACCAGAATCTTGGATTTATGAGATCTTCTCTTGACGCTTACTCATGGAAGCGTGGAAGCCAAGTGAGCGATACTTTTATCCCAAGCACACTGACCTCCAGGGCTCCCACCTGAAGTCAAGTAATGGTAGTGTTGCAGCTGAATGATGGAGCATTAGTGATCTAAATCTTGGAAGCCAAAAGCACATACTTCTAAAACAGAAATATAAATACTTATTTACCTCTCTCTATTCATTATATCTCAAATATAAACCCCAGGTAGTCAGCATTGTGTAATGGATTACAGCCCAAAATTTTTCATCAGTTACAATTGTGTCTGCATCCTTTCCTTACCAGTTATGTAAACTTAGGTGTGTTATACAACCTCTTTAAGCTTCAGCTTTCTCACTGGCAAAATATCAATATATTATATAATATATATGTGTCTAATATAAGTTTCTGGTTGTTGTCTTAGTTTGTTGTACAAACTAAGTAATATGTGAAAAGCACTAAGCACAACATAATCCATAGTCATTCTTCCACAGGTATTGTTGTTATTATTATTATTATTTCCTTAAGGACAAGGTTCATATCAGTATAATAGTAGCTACTTACATGTTCACAAATATTTGATAATTAAATTATTTTTTCTTATTACTATCTAGTACACATATACATTATGTCAATGGAAGAAGATATTTGAAGAAAATTAATGTGTATTGATGAAGACTGTCTTAGTACAATTATGATCTATAAAATATCTAAGCCACACTTTCAAATGTTCTAAGACAAGGATTCTAAGAAGCTTCCTAATGACCATCTCCAGTCTCACTGAACACATTTTTGATAAATTTTCTAATGTGCATTACCCTTAAATTTGCTTTAATAAACAGTAAAAGCTGTTACAACCAAACATTAGCTAAATACCTGGTTTGTCATTTATGACAAAGCATAAAAGTGTAGAGGAAATAATACATCATCAATGGTGTCATCTGGCAAATACAACAGATATGCTCAAAGACTGACTTGGGGGAAAGTTTAATCATCCCACTAGATGACTCATTGAAAGGTGGGAGGTCGACACTCATAATCTGAAGACAAACATCTCTTCTTGACTTTGTAAGTATTCTGTGGCATTCTTATATGCCCAGGAAAATAAGGTTACTTGAATATATACTTACCCTGTTTTTCTATGAAAATAGCTTCTAGAAATTTTAGCAGGTTTTGGAACTGAGTGATCAAGTCTCCCAAGCTATTTCAAGTTGTTTTTTCCTGTCCTTGGTTAAGGAACAGTCAGTCCTTAGAGAAATGACAGAAAAGATTTATAAGCTATTGTCAAAGCAGAAATCCCAGCAGGGTTAAACAAGTAAGAAGACTCTAGTCAAGTCTATTGTAATAAGGAAGAGAGATCAGAAATCAGTATGTCCTCAACTCCCTGAAACAAAAGATGGGACCATTTTTAGCATTGAGGTGAGATGGAATACATTGGCCATCTGTGTCTGCCAATTGGTCTCATCCAAAGAAAAAGCTAACTTTCTCTTATCTTCATGGCAAGAGATAGTTTTGTAACTTGGAACAAGGTACCCACTGAAATTAGACACTTACCTTATCACAGAGACTAGGAGATGAGCACACCATTCGCTGTAATGTTTACAATTCAAAAAAATGGCTCTCAGATCATTGAAAAAGATAGTTCTGGATAGTTCTGGTGACTAACATAATATAATAAAAAAATTGAAAGTAAATAAAAAATACTAAAAGCAATTCCTTAGGCTAAAAGGAAATGATCCCTGTTGAAAGCAGGAAGGGAAAATGAGAAATAAATGTGCAAAATGTGACAAAAAAAAGATAGTTCTTGTAGTGTTAAAACTGGCAAAAGGCATTTAAAAAGATTTACATCTCCTTAGGCAAGGGAAAGAAAAGCAAAAATAAACTATGGGGACTACACCAAAATAAAAGCTTTTGCACAGCATAGGAAACAAAGAGGCAACTACTGAATGGAAGAAGATATTTGTAAATGATATATCTGATAAAGGGTTAATATCCAAAATATATAAAAAGCTTACACAAATCAACACCAAAAAAACACAGTCCAATTGAAAAATGAGCAAAGGAACTGAACAGACACATTTCCAAAGAAGACATATAGATGGCCAACAGACACATGAAAAGATGCTCAGCATTACTAATTATCAGGGAAATACAAATCAAAACTACAGTGAGAATAACTTCACACTTGTCAAAACAGCTAGTATCAAAAAATATTAAAAAATAACAAGTGTGGGAGCATCTGGGTGGCTCTACCTTCGGCTCAGGTCATGATCACAGGGTTTGGGATCCAGGCCCACGTTGTGCTCCCTGCTCAGTGGGAAGCCTGTTTCTCCCTCCTGCTTCCCCTGCTTGTGTTCCCTCTCTCACTGTCTATCTCTGTCAAATAAATAAATAAAATCTTTTTTTTCTTTTCTTTCTTTTTTTAATTAATTTTATTTATTTTTTTTATAAACATATAATGTATTATTAGCCTCAGGGGTACAGGTCTGTGAATCTCCAGGTTTACACATTTCACAGCACTCACTGTAGCACATACCCTCCCCAATGTCCCTAACCCCACCACCCTCTCCCTACACACCTCCCCCCCCGGCAACCCTCACTTTTTTTGTGACATTAAGAGTCTCTTATGGTTTGTCTCCCTCCCCATCCCATCTTGTTTCATTTATTCTTTTCCTACCCCCCCCAAGCTTCCCACATTTCATCTCCACTTCCTCATATCAGGGAGATCATATGATAGTTGTCTTCCTCCAACTGACTTATTTCACTAAGCATAATACCCTCTAGTTCCATCCATGTCATCACAAATGGCAAGATTTCATTTCTTTTGATGGCTGCATTGTATTCCATTGTATATATATACCACCTCTTCTTTATCCATTCATCTGTTGATGGACATCTAGGTTCTTTCCATAGTTTGACTATTATGGACATATCTGCTATAAACATTCAGGTGCACATGCCCCTTCGGATCACTACGTTTGTATCTTTAGGGTAAATACTCAGTAGTGCAATTGCTGGGTCATAGGGTAGCTCTATTTTCAACTTTTTGAGGAATGTCCGTGCTGTTTTGCAGAGTGGTTGCACCATCTTGCATTCCCACCAACAGTGTAGGAGGGTTCCCTTTTCTCCCCACCCTCTACAGCATCTGTCATTTCTTGACTTGTTCATTTTAGCCATTTTGACTGGTATGAAGTGGTATCTCATTGTGGTTTGGATTTGTATTTCCCTGATGCCCAGTGATGTGGAGCATTTTTATATGTGACTGTTGGCCACCTGGATGTCTTCTTTGCAGAAATGTCTGTTCATGTCCTCTGCCCATTTCTTGATTGGATTATTTGTTCTTTGGGTGTTGAGTTTGCTGAGCTCTTTATAGATTTTGGATACTAACCCTTTATCTGATTTGCAAATATCTTCTCCCATTCTGTCAGTTGTCTTTTGGTTTTGTTGACTGTTTCCTTTGTTGTGCAAAAGCTTTTGATCTTGATGAAGCCACAATAGTTCATTTTTGCCCTTGCTTCCCTTGCCTTTGGCGTTGTTCCTAGGAAGAAGTTGCTGCAGCTGAGGTCAAAGAGGTTGCTGCCTGTGTTCTCCTCAAGGATTTTGATGGATTCCTTTCTCACGTTGAGGTCCTTCATCCATTTTGAGGTCCTTCATCCATTTTGAGTCTATTTTCGTGTGTGGTATAAGGAAATTTCATTTTTCTGCATGTGGCTGTCCAATTTTCCCAACACCATTTGTTGAAGAGGCTCTCTTTTTTCCATTGGACATTCTAATAAATAAAATCTTTAAAAAAAAAATAACAAGTGTTGACGAGGATGTGGAAGGAAGGGAACCCTCATGCACTTCTGGTGGGAATGTAAATATAAACATAAATCCACTGTGGAAAACAGTATGAAAATTCCTCAAAAAATTAAAAAAAAAAACAAACTACCATACGATCCAGTAAGTCCACTGGTGAGTACTTACCCAATAATAAAAAGCACTAATTCAAAAAGATAGATGCAACCCTATGTTTATTGCAACATTATTTACAATAGCCAAGATATGGAAGCAACCCAAGTGTTCTTTGATAGATGAATGGGTAAAGAAAATGTGATTGATATATATATATATATGTATATATATAATATTATAAATTAGTAATATTATAAATATTATTCAACCATAAAAAGAGTGAGATTTTGCCATTTACAACAACATGGATGGTCCTAGAGGGTGATACCTAGAGGGTATTAAATATAGATAAAGTAAGTCAGACAGAGAAAGACAAATACAGTATGATTTTATTTATATGTGGAATCTAAAAAGCAAAGCAAACAAATAGGCAAACAAACAAAGAACAGAAACAGACTCATAGAGAACAAATAGATCTTTTCCAGAGGAGAAGGGAGTGGAGGATAGGCAAAAGAGATGAAGTGGATTAAGAGGTACAATTGTCCTGTTATAAAATAAGTCACAGAGATGGAAAGTACAGAATACAGTATATCTTCATTAATATTGTAATAACACTGGATGGTGACAGATAGTAACTATACTTACTGTGGTAACCCCCCAGTAATATATAAAGTAATTGAATTACCATATTGTACATCTGAAACTATATAACATTGTACTTCAACTATACCTCAATAGTAAAATTTTTTTGAAGTAAAAAATAATAATAACAAAGATTTACATCTCAAGGGGGCAGAAGAAGAATTTACAATCACAAGGGTTCTAAATTGAATACTCTAAGGGAGGGGATGGGCCTCTAGGGTATAGATTCTGTAAGGACCAGGACTGAGAGGGAGGGCTCTGAAGACAGAAGGAAGCCTGACTAAATTTTCATCTAACCTGAGGAAAACATTAAGGCCATCTTGATCACAGCAAAGCTGATAACACAAAAGATAAATGTATAAAATAAAGAGATTTTATTATCTTCCCCTGAATATTATAAGCCCTTTTATTTTATTCCACTTAATTTCTCATTTTTAAACAAGTTTTTTTCTCACGCTAGTATTCCTTGAGATTGTACTACAATCTGCCTCTTGCTCTCAAGCTCCCAGGAATGCTTCCAGATACATAGCAGCAACAATACAACTTGCCATCAAAGCCCCAGCTGGAACCCGGAGGCTAGTTACTTTCAAGTATGTCCCATCTTCCTCTGTGTTCCCTGAATTTCTAGTGCCCTTAAACTATAATCACATTGCAAACCTTCCATCTAATTTATATCTTCTCTTTCTCAGAGCTATCATTCTCTTATTGATTCTACTTCTATCTCCTTTTACTGAAACTACATAGAATCCCCATGCTATTTCCAAAGAAACTTCTCTATGATACCCAAGACCTTGACAGTTCTTACCTCCTGGCCCTAACTGTAACCTGGCTATCCTCTAATGCTATAATTTTGCTCAATAAATCCTCAAAAGAAAACCAATTCTCCCTGCATTTTATAGTGAGGAGATATGTACTTCTTTCTCTTCACCATTTGTTCTCATTACATTTCATTCTCACTACATTTGATACTCATCCAAAAACCCCTCCTCATGTGAGTCCCTGAATAGTCAACTATACCTTGTATTACTCATTTTCCTCACTATTCATCAACTGACCTCCACTCCCTTATGCCACATTTACTGAGGACGTTGGGATCTGGATGATAGTCTTTCCACAGAGTCCAGTCATCATTCTGAAAAACAACACCCATGTGGATGGCCATCTAAAAACTTGGCTCTCATTGCCCTCTGACAAAACACCCTTAAAGTTTCTATTCCAGACCTCATAATGTCTCAAATTCATTTTCTGATCTGAGATTTGCAAATATAATTTGCACACCTATTTTTACACCTCCATCACTATTTCTTCTCACTAATATCCATGTGACCTTCTTTACCTAATAACCTTAGGAACCCACACCTCAAGGATGGGGGGACATAGGAAGGATGGTGTTCAAGGTACTGGTGAAGGTATAAATCAGATTCCTGGACTTCCTGATATTATTGGAATGTGGAAATTCATTACTTTTCTCTTTCCAACTGCTTACTTGACATAACCATGTATATCAAATGGGGTCATATAATGAGTTGACACCTGAACTTTTTGATTCCAACCTTCAACCCAAAAACTGACATACCCACAGTCTTTCCCATCTTAGTGAATGTTATCACTATACCTAGTTGGTCAAGTAAAAAATTTACAGGTCTACATTGTACACAAAAATTAACTCAAAATTGACCAGAGGTCTAAATGTTAAGTGGAAAATGATAAAACTTCTAGAAGAAAACATAGGAGAAAATCTGCATGACCCTGGGTTTGCTGAAGAGATTTTACATATGAAAAACATGATCCCGGGCATCTGGGTGGCTCAGTGGGTTAAAGCCTCTGCCTTTGGCTCAGGTCATGATCCCAGGGTCCTGGGATCGAGCCCCACATCGGGCTCTCTGCTCAGCGGGGAGCCTGCTTCCTCCCTCTCTCTCTCTCTCTGCCTACTTGTGATCTCTGTCTGTCAAAAAAATAAAAAAATAAATAAAATCTTAAAAAAAACATGATCCATAAAAGAAAATTATTGTTAGACTTCATTAAATTTTAAACCTGCCCTGCCAAAGACACTGCAAAGAGAATGAGAAAATAAGTCACAGATTGGATGGAAATATTTGCAAAAACCATACCTGATATAGGATTTATACACAAAAAATACAAAAAACTCTTATAACCAAATATGTATACATAAAACTCTTAATATATATAATATAAATATATGTAATGTATATATAAAACTTTATATGCATGTGTATGTATATATACACACATATGAGTATATATGTAAAACTATATTTATTTATATACATATATATGTAAAACTCTTAACACTCAACAGTAAAGAAAAAACAAATTTAAAAATAGGCAAAGATCTGAGCAGATACCTCACCAAAGAAGATATACATATAACAAATATATAAAAAGATGCTCACTACCATTTTTCATTAGGAAATGCAAATGAAAACAATGCGATATCACAATGTTTACATCTATCAAAATCATTGAAAATACAATGCAACAGAATTCTCATTCATTGTGGGTGGAAATCCTTACGTGATTGAGAAGACAATTCTGTTCCCTTTATTTATACAGACTGTTTTCAAGATTCTACCTGACATGGTCCATCCACAGTATGTTCCATATTTTGGAAATGAGAAACAATTCTACGAAATAAAATTGAACTCCAGGAGTAGATCTTCCAAAATATATATTTGTCTAAGTATTTTATAAGAAATTATAACCAATACTGAAAGGCTTTTCTGATTTTTCAGATGTACACTCTTGTAGTTCAGGAAAAACAAGAATCAAAGTTTATTGAGAAACATTTAGTTGTCATCTGCCTTCTCCTTTACACAAGTAAATTTAATATATACTTCTTTTCCCCTAAAAACTGAGTTTGTTGAGAATTTCAATTATTCTTATGCACCCTTCAGATAGAAATTTTTTTTATTTCTTTGTAAGAAAGCTAAATGGTTTTTAAAAAGTAAAACATTATCCTTAACCCCTTTCTTTTTCCCATGTTATGATCTTGTCCTTGTCCATATACATTCATAATATAAATAGTTGGGAAAACGAGTGTCATGTTATAAATTCTCCATCTCTATTCCTATTCCCTGTTTCAGCCAGTATCTGAATGTACTTTCCAATCTAATACAACACCCCACATTCCAGCACTTTTCCAGTTTTAGGAAAGAACGTGGAAACTGCTGGATGCTATGCTCCCCAGAGTTTCACTCTTGGCTCTGAGTTTTGAGTGATGAGAAAAATCTGAATGGCTTGGGAGAGCAAGGCACTCCCTTGTAAGAAAGAAGGCATAGTTTCAAGTAACTCTCCCCTAGCAGAAGTCCCACCCTTATAAATTCATAGTATTCTCTTGCTATTCCTAGTCCCCCTGAAAGAAGTCAGCCACGTGCTAAATTTCAGGTGAAGATGTTCACGACTTAATATATTTATTTTTTAACAGTCCTGTTACCACGCACTGGAAGGAACAAGACTTCACTCCAAAAAGATCACCGACACTATTGTGAAATTCTAAACATCGTAAGATCTCGGGGGCAGAGATATTTCGAAAAGGTCTTTCTGGTACTCTCCAATTGCCTTCCAAAAAAAAGGCAAAGCCAGCTGCAAGCTCATATCCTCAAAAACATAGCAGAGGATTCAGCCTACCATGTAATTATAGAAACATGTAGCTCAATAAATGCTCTTTTTATCCTTAGTTGCTCCCAAGTAGACAAATTAGGACTGCCACTTATCTGTGTATTTGTCCGTTTGATAATTTATATATATGACCCATTATACATTCATAGAAATCAAATGGTTTCTTCTATTGTTCACCAAATTCATTCTCCTTAAATTTTGCTGAGTGCATTGGCAGAGAATGTTTTCCTCTTCTGTCTTTCATATCCTCTGCTCTGCAGTTTAGTACATATTGAAACTTATGTCAATAAGAACTGCAAACTGCAGATAAGAGCTTCCATCTCTGTTCCTAAATTGCATTCTCTTCCCCAGTGTGTGTAAAAGAAAAAGGACGCTATTCCTTGATACTGCCCTCATTTGAAGTTATTTACTCTCTGAAGTGGGTACTTGTAGTGGGCTAATCATTCATCTCACAATTGAGAGAAAATGTTCCTTAAGTCATAAAAAAGGCACAATTATTAAATATAATACATATAATAATTTAATAAATTGCCATTTTCAATGTTCCAGGCCTAAAATATCTTCTCCAACAAGTATTCCTTATATAAACTAATAACATGAAATGTTCAGAGATAATGAAATTGACACATCCTAAAATGGTGTTTACCAAACTATAAATTGGTAATCTATGTAACAGAATGTTTAACTGCACATTTCCCATAACTAGAATTTTCTGTAATAGGCACAACAGTGGACCGCCAGAGATGCCCACACCCTAATCCCCAAAACCTATGAATACATTATTTTACAGGGCAAGAGATTTTGCAGATATAATTAAGGTTAAGGATCTTGAGATGGAGAGATTACCCTTGGTTATCTGAGTTGGCCCAATCTAGTCACTGAGTTCTTAAAAACAAGGGATGTTTCTTTTCTATAGTCACAGAAAGTCACTAGGCATGACTATAAGTTACAAACTTGTTTCCCCAAAATTCACTTGTTGAAGCCCTAATTCCCAATGTAACTGTATTTGGAGAGAGGCCCTTGAGAAAGACAGTTAAGATTAATGAGGTCTTAAGGGTGGGGTCCTAATCTGATAGATTTAGTGTCCTTTTAAGGAAAGAAAGAGATTCCAGACCTCTCTCTGTCACTCCCCTCTCTCTGTTTTGTTCCCTCCCTACCCCTCTACTGGCCCCCACCTCTGTTCATGGATAGAGAAGAAACTGTGTGAAGACATAGAAGAAAGGTGGCTATCTAGGGCCAGGAAGAAAGGTCAGAAAACTGAGGGCACCTTGATTTTGAACTCCTAGCATACTAAATTATGAGAAAATAAATTTCTAATATTTAAGCCACCTAGTCTATAGTATTTTGCTATGGAAGCCTGAACAGAGTAAGACACTACAGAGAAAGGATCAAAGAGATTCCGTATTGCTTGCTTTGAAAATGGGGCAAAGGGGTCATGAACCAAGAAATGTGGGTGGCCACCAGGAACTGAAAATATAAGAAAGTGAATTCTCCCCTAGAGCCTCTAAAAGAGAACAGAGTTGTGCCAACACCTTGATGTTAAACCAGTGAGAAACATTAGACTTCCAATTGAAAGAATGATAAGATAATAAATTTGTGTTGTTTTAAGCCATTAAGTTTGTGGGTAATTGGTGACGATCGCAATAGAAAACAAATGTATTTTCTAAGACTGAAAGATACACAATTAATAGCAGAATTGCTAAAAAAAAGGATCCTACTAAGTTTGTGACCCTAAACTCATCACCCTCTCCAGCTTCTACTTATGTATAAGAACTATCATGTGGAGGTATTTTCAGAAAAGTGTTAAACACCTATAGTAATATCTTGCAAAAATTGTGATTCCCCTTCCTTCCTGTCCTCAAAAGAAGGGCAGGTTGCTCTCCACACCAGGAGAGGGGAGTAAGAAGCTCCAGGAAACAGCAAGGTGGTTGCTAGAGGAGAGACTCATCCATGGACTGGATATTTGCTGAGTGCAGAAGCTTGCCGGTCTTTGTTCTGTGACTACTGAGGAGATCGTATGACAGTACTTGAAGAAACTTAGGGATGAGGTACAAGGATTAGAGCTTTCCTTTTGTCTGGAAGACTCAAAAGGCAAGAACTGGCAATTGCTGCTCCTAGTTGCTGATTGATAGAGACAAAAAAGCTGCAGAAAAAGAGGCTTGAACTTCTAGAGCTTGGTAGAGGAGCATGCATATGCATACTTTCCATAAGCCAAAATGGACACTCTAGAAGTTAGCAGGCTTAGTCAGTTTTTAAAGGACTTCCTCCCAGGATAAAAACCTTTCATGGTTATGAGAACAAAGCAGAAAGAAAGAAGCATGGCATATGGCATGAAGCTGTTGAACAAGAGCCATGAGAAGCTAGTGGAGGTCAATATGTATTCAAAACTTAGAATATCAAAGTTATCAGCTGGGATAGGTAGAGTTCTCCAATAACCCACAAAAAGGGGCTACAAGGGAAAGCTAACATTTATGCATCTGTCAGACAGAAGGCTTAAAGCCAAATTACAACAGTAGCATCTCCTCTGAGGATTCTCCCTGCCCTGACATTGGAGGTAAAAGAATGCAGCATAGTGAGTAGGGAGTGGAAGAACAGGTGAAAAAGAGCGAAAGGCAGATCACATCCTCTTTCACCATTGGACTGTAAGAGCTGGCCTGAGCTGGGGGTAGAGACACAGTGGGAGTCTGGAATGAAAGAGAGATTTAAGTTTCAATTTATACAGGTCTTGTTTTTTTTAACACATAAAACTCTGAAGTATTATTAGTACCTGAAGAATGACTAGCAAACAAAGTGCCCTACTGTAAATCTATTCTCAACATGTTTATGCTTCAGCAATGTTAATGAGACTTGCTGATAGTATATCACTTTTGTAAAACAAGACAATAAAATCATGACCTTTGAATTTCAATATGCCTCTGCTTAAGTTTGTTTCTTCATTTTATTTTTCCTTCTGTATTTATAGATCTGGTGTGGTTCTTTCCTGTTTATCTTTCATCTTTTTTGTCTGTCAGTAGGGCCTGTTCCATCTGGACATCTGTTTGGCTATTTCTACAAATGTAGGATTAGCACAGGAAGAGTTAGCTGCCAGGAAAGGGTCATAACGACAACGCTGGTTTTATAGTTGGGAATGTCCTACTACCCAACCTCATTCATCCTCTGCCTAGGGGCATAGCTCACTTTGCTTTCCAGAATTTAGGAGATAAATTCAGAGAAGCTCCTTAGTCACCCTCTCATTATGTTGAATCTAGTGATGTTGTTTATCCTCTCTTTTCTACCACTGCCCTCACCTCCATATAGCCTCCTTCAGTAGAAGGCTAAGATGCAGATGACAATGGTGTCTGGGTGACACCTTCAGGTCTCCCTTCACATCCCAGCCATGTTGCGGTTTTAGTGGTATAGAGCTGAGACACAGCCTTGTTAGAGACACAGCTTTGTTTCCACAGCCCTTTTATGCCTCAGATCTTGCTTCTCTAAGCTAGGAAAGGAGTGTTATAGATATCCTTCAAAAGCACAGCACTTTCTTTTAGAGATACCACCCTACCCAGGTTCTAAGATGATATGAACTATTTCCTAGCATCTTGTCTCATACGGGTCCATATTTCATTAATACATAAAAAAGAGTGCATGTTTAGTGAATTTTGGCATATTGTATCTGTAGTATCTTTTCAGTCTTCAGCTGGTGGTCAATGGTTTGGAGTTGAGACTACGATGCTATTGCTATTATTAATTCTTTGAATGATAAGGATTGATACTATTTCATTAATTGGTAAGGGATTATTTTTCTTTTTTGCTGTTGTGGTTGCTATTTCTTTTACTGAAAGACTAGAGAACACACAGCCTTGTCTTCAGACACTTCATACAAACATTTTGCTCTCCTCATACTTAGCATTTCCTAATGACTTGTGCATACATAGTTCACAACCCAGACCTTCAACCATGCTGCCCCTTCCACCTCCTAAACATCTATTTCTTCATGACATTTCAAGATTTACATCTTTGTGACAGATTCTCTGATTTCTCCAGACAGAGTTAGTCAGCCAGCTCTGCCTCACACTCCCACAGCATTTTCCTCCTTCCTTGCTCTAATTTCTGACCTTTAAATGGAAAGTCTCTCTTTCCTACCCTGGAGACTCCAAGCTTTTGACTCTCTAGCACTCAAATAACACCTTGCACAAAACAGGTACTCAATAAGTTATACGAATAAAATTCATAATAATAAATATCAACTAATCAAAAAAATATTTAACAATTATTCAGTAACTTGTATTTTACACAGCATGGAAAAAATAGACAAAATTATGTAAATCCTTTACAAAAAAATTAAATATAAAAAGATTTAGTACTTAAAGGAAATATAATTAATTTATATGGAAAATAATGAAGATATGGATATTGGAAAGTTAAGCAGAATATGAATATTGAAAAATTAAGCATCATTGCAACATAGTCATTCACTTATTTCATTTTCATACTTTTAATAGTATTCTCAAATCATTTTCAAAATACAGTTCTACTAAAACTTTGAAATACTCCATTTTGCAGTGGGATAAATACTACTAATACATTTCAAAAACTGTTTTAGTGTATTTGCTAATATATTGTTTGTGCAGTTAACTAAAAAGTTCTTTGGAGAGAACTGGAAAAAGATATGGGATAATAAATGAAAACTGAAAATTGGGAGTTTTCAGTCATCCATAATTATTGAAAGTACACACTACTAAATATTTTTCTAAGAGTTCACAGGTTTAATAATCTCCTGATTTCTTCAGTGAAGTTAACTTACCTCTGTGTAGTAGATATGTATGCCAAAAAATAAAACCACTTTCTTTCTTTCTTTCTTTCTTTCTTTCTTTATTTTGCTCATTTGCTTTTTTTTTCAAACTTATTTTTTTTCAGTGTTCCAAAATTCATTGTTTATGCACCACACCCAGTGCTCCATATAATACATGTCTTCCTTGATACTCACCACCAGGCTCACCCAACTCCCCACCCCCTCCCCTCCAAAACCCTCAGTTTGTTTCTCAGAGTCCACAGTCTTTCATGGTTTGTCTCCCCCTCCGATTTCCCCCAACTCATTTCTCCTCTCCATCTCCCAATGTCCTCCGTGTAAATATATGTGCTGGTGGTGCCTGGGTGGCTCAGTGGATTAAGCATCTGCCTTTGGCTCAGGTCATAATCCCAGGGTCCTGGGATCAAGCCAAGTGTCAGGCTCCCAGCTCAACAGGGAGCATGCTTCTTCCTCTCCCTACACTTCTGCCTACTTGCGCTCTCTCTCTATCTCTCTGTCAAATAAATAAATAAAATCTTTAAAATATAGTTATAGTTATAGATATAGATATAGATATATGCTGGCTTAATAAATTTTGGTTCTGTTTGTTTTTATTTTCAATTTATTCTGTCATTTTAATTTATTCTGTCAATAAGCAGTTTCAATGAACATCTATTATTTGAAAGGTATGATCTCACATGCTGAAATACAAAGAAGAATAAAGCATGGTGATTGTTTTTAGGAGTCCCATAATAACTGAAAAGACAGTTATTCAGCAGAGAAATTATTTTAAGTGCCACAAAGAGATCTGAATATTGTCCCAAAAGAACCTGAAGGACATGAGCCCTAAATGAGTAATATTTAGACTGAGTTTAAGAAGTAACTTGAGGGGCGCCTGGGTGGCTCAGTGGGTTAAGCCTCTGCCTTCGGCTCAAGTCATGATCCCGGGGTCCTGGGATCGAGCCCTGCATCGGGCTTTCTGCTCAGCAGGGAGCCTGCTTACCCTTCTCTCTCTGCCTGCCTCTCTGCCTACTTGTGATTTCTCTCTGTGTCAAATAAATAAAATCTTAAAAAAAAAAAAAGAAGTAACTTGATAGGGGGGCCTAAGTGGCTCAGTTGATTAATTCTACCCAATGGTTTTTACCGATGTTGAGATTAAGACCAAAAGCCTCATCCTTGATACTTATATCCTGCGTAGCTGGTCCCCTGCCTACCAGTCCAAATTCAGTGCCTACCTCTTGTCTCCTTTCTCTTTGTGTTCCACCCACATAGATCTTCTCTCTGTCTCCCAAACAGGCCATGTTCATTTCCACCATGAGGTCTTTGCTAATGCTAATCCTTTTGTCAGGAATGTCCATTCCTCTATTTTTTACCTAGTTATTTTTTTCCCCTCAGATTTTAACTTTTCCTGATTACCTTTTCCACTCAGGATATAACAGGAGCCTTTTTCAGACACCCTCATGGTACCCTATCCCTTTTCATCAGGATATTATTCTGTTTTAAATTTTGCATTCATTGTGGTGATTATTTAATATCTGTCTCCCTTCCTCCACTATGTTATAAATTTACTTCAAGAGGAACAACACTTACTTTTGCTCACCATTATATTCCAAGTCCTTTTGCCAGTAGCTGTCATGTAGTGTCATCCAATAATGCACGTGCTGAATCAAGCATAAATAAATAAGGAATAGAACATGGTTACACTGGATGGGGAGAAGGGAGAGGAAACATGAGCAATTTCAGAATCTTGGAAAAAACCTAGCAACTATGGGGAATGGTAGACATTCAATGCAGACAGCATGTAAGTTGCCTGGGGAAAGTCAGTCATTAAAAAACAAGAGAAAGGATAGAAAGAATAGCTTATAACATTATTAAAAGACTTAGTATGCCAGAGTGGTTTTTGTTCATATTTTATAAGTTAGTGATATCAACAGATGTTTTAAATAAGGAAATGATACACTCTATTTTGGTTTTTGGTAATTCTGTAATTCTGGTGAGGGGTGAAGGATAAATTGGAGTGGGTAGAAATTGGTGGAGTAGAGATCATTTTGAAGGTTATTGCAAAAAATGATGTTACCTTGGAAACAGAATGGAAGTGAAGGTGGAAGAAAAGAAGTTACAGATAACTTTCAAGGAAAAGCACCTTCACCAGACAGCATTAATTGTTGGGTGTGAGAGAGGAAAAGTCTCTAAATTGGGAGACCGGATGGATGCCATTCCCAGTGCCAAAATAGATATAGAAGTAAGAGTAGTTGAATATGGAATGATAGTAACTTTCCATTTTGACATGCTAAATTTAAGGTTCATATAGTGCATGTAGTACAGTTGTTCAATAGGAACATTTGGAAATATGGGGGTAGAGAGGCATATTTATGAATCTTTAGAATGCAAGATGGCAAGTGAAAACATGAAAGTGAATTAATTCAACCAGAGATACCATCTAGAATTAGATAAGTAAATTTTAAGAAAAGAAAAAGAGAAAACAGAGGAGGAGTCACTGAAAGGGCAGAGTTCAAATGTGGCTAAAGATGGAGGAGACCCAGGGTATATGCTGATCTCGAAAAAAAAAAAAAAGAGGAAAGGTCTTCAGTGAGTGGTCTGCTGTGTCAAAGGCTGATGAGAAATAAAACACAATAAAAACTGAGAATACAAACTGTGGGTTTGGGAGGGGAGAGGGGAGGGGAGGGGTTGGCCCGGTGATGGGTATTAAGAAGGGCACAGATTGCATGGAGCACTGGGGGTTACAGGCAAACAATGAATCCTGGAACACTACATCAAAAACTGACGATGGACTGTATGGTGACTAACATAACATAATAAAAAATAATTTAAAAACTGAGAATAGGACTTCAGATTGGCAATTAAGAAGATATTAGTGCTTTCAGAAGAACAATTTCAGTAGAATGGCAAGGACTGATGTGGATTTTTAGTCACTGATGAGTGAAGTTGAGGAAAGAAACAGCCATGAAGTTTGCTCTTTCAAAAAGTTTGTCAGTGAAGAGAGAGAAAGACCAAAGTGATGGCTATGGAGAGGAGCATATCTAAGAAATGTTTGCTTGTTTGTTAATTACTTTTAAATCATCAGAAATACCCCCAAATAGTTAATGCCTGAGAGGAAAGAAGAGGTTGTAATAAAGGACTCAAGAAAAAAAACACAAAGACTGTGAAATACTCTTAGTGTTTCCATTCTATGTTTTTATTATTTGAGGTGGAAAGTGGCTTCACAGCTAATTAATTTATTTAGTCAAGTGAGTCAGATTTTTATATATATAATGTACATATATGTGTATGTGTATATACATATATGTATATATATATATCTGTGTGTATACATATATACACACAATATAATATATATATATATAAGGGCATTGCTCCCTCCTTAAGGAACTTAAAATCTTGTTAGAGAAAGAACACAAAATAATAATACAAAGCTTGATCATGATTGATTCATTTAACAAATATCAGTGCTTCCAATCAGCCAAACATTATGACAGATACAAAGAATGAGGTGGGAGTCATGCCAAATGTGGTTCTGGCCCTCATACAACTTGCACTGAACATTAAAAATGAAACGAATAGCATATAATGCAATAGCTATATAATAATTATTTTCTACACTCCAGGAGATTTAAGGAAGAATTCAGTGAAAAAAAAAAAAACCTTTAAAATCAAGTAATCTAGAACAGTCTCATCTCTGACAGCCAAACAAGTCAACTATAGGAAATCAAGCTGTTATCTTAATGCCAATGATAATGTAACAGGATGAAAAATTAAAACTAATCAGTATTTGTTGTTACTCTTTTAAGGCTTAATGAAGTATAAATTTATTTTATTTTATTTTATTTATTTATTTGACAGACAGAGATCACAAGTAGGCAGAGAGGCAGAGAGAGAGAGGAGGAGGAAGCAGGCTCCCTGGTGAGCAGAGAGCCCGATGTGGGGCTCGATCCCATGACGCCGGGATCATGACCCGAGCTGAAGGCAGCAACTTTAACCCACCGAGCCACCCAGGCGCCCGAAGTATAAATTTTTATATATATGTTAAAGTTCTTAACTTGTCCTCGTTAGGGATATCCTAATTCAAAATATCCAGGTGTTTACATTTTTAGGTATTTATACAAAACCTACCCAGCCCTAGAAGATGAGAGAAGACTATTCTTTAAACTAGATTCCTTAACTCATACGGCCTCTTCTTCTTGATCTTAACTATGAATACATGCTTTCACTCTTTCTTCTGCAGCCCTCCCATGTGATGACCCTTTTATCTCCTAAAGCACACATAGCACTGATCCTGGAAGGGAGGTCATGCTCTTCTGTTCCATATCACCACTTCTAAACCATTGTTGTTCCTTATTCCCTAAAAAGTACCTGCTCTCAAGTATCTGGCAGGTTGTTTTTTTCTAAACCATTCATCCTACTGTAAGTCTTAACTCAAATCCCCACCCAAACAATTCTTCCACACCTTGACTTTAAACTTATGAACATAAGTTCAAAAATTCTGACAAACTGCATTTCCACATTTCATTCATTCTCCCATGATGACAAGAAGCTATTCCCACCTTATTTCTCCTTAAACTTCCAATAGACCCTCCCTTCTTACTATTTTCAGCTACTGGTCTTTTTTACATCACAGAGAAAAGAAAAGTGATTAAGAGGGAATGTCCACAAACTTCCATCACCTCACCTGTACACTTTTATCTGTACTCATTCGTATTCTACTTTCTCTCCAACTGTAAAGGCCAACTGCCTAGGGTCCTATCCAAGGCCAACTTCTCCACTCGGGCACTAGATCCCATCTTCTCTTACTTTCTCTAAGCAATTGCTTCTGAAATTATACCTCTTGTCTCATCATCACTTTTTCACACTCTCTACTGGCTTATTACTACCACAATACAGACATGCTATATAACATTACTATCACCATACAAACATGCCATAACATTAAAAATAACTCCTCCCTAGATTCCATATGTTGTTCTAACTACCATTCAACTTTGATCCTTTTTATAAAAACACCTCTGGGAAGGTCTGTCCAAACTTGCAAACACCACTTTCCACATCGTCTTGAGCCTGTCCCAGTTAGACTTGCCCTTCCCAAGACAACCTCACTGCCAAATCTAGTGATCAATCCCTTCTTGCTCAACTCTTCACAGTATTTGACAAGAGTGATCACTCCATCCTACATGAAACACTGTCTTCACGTGACTTCTGGGATGCCACAACCCTTGAAGTCCTTCCTACATAACTCATTGCTCTGTTATCCTCCTTTGCTGCATCTTCTTTTGTGTCTGCTCCATAAGTTGGTGTCCCTGAGGACTCAGTCTTTCTAGCCATGTTTATTCTTTCACATACTATTTGCACAGTAATGACTTCCAAATTTTTACTATCATCCCATATCTCCCATCCCACACTCCTTACTTTTTATCCAATTCTACATCTCCACCTGATTTATAATAGGTCTTATGCTTAATAAGTGCATGACAAAATTCTTGATCCCATTCACCTGGAGCTGATGACCATGGATTCTGAATGAGATCAAACAGAAAAAAAATGTTTTTGTTTCTCTCCCAGTTTCAGCTGAAAGAGTTCAGGCTTGAAGTAGACAGAGATTTGGATTTAACCAGAATCTGATTTTTATAAACAATTACAAAGAAACAAAAGAGGGGCAACGCAGTTGAAGGTGCATGTGTCTACAAAGCTTTTGACCTACTGACCCCTGACTGCCTCTCAAACCTCCCATTTTCCTATCACTTTCTCTATGTCTGTTCCTCTCCAGCCATCCTGACCTCCTTGCGCTTTCCCATCTCTGAGTCTTTGGACTTGCTGAGCCTTCTTCACCAAATACCCTTACCCTGAACATTCATAAGACTTGCCCCTTAACTTCATCTATACCTCTACTCAAAAGGCACATCTCAGAAAGAACACCTCTCATTAACTTATCTAAAATACCATCCCCGTCACTATCATCTCTCATTTTATTTTTTTATTGATACCTATTATATTATATACTTATTTTATTTCCTGCCTTACCTTCGAGAATATATGGTACATGAGGTCTAAAGTTTAGTCTCTCCTATTTACCTAGAATTTAAACAGTGGTTCCTATAAAGCTAACACTCAATAAATATGTACAAAAATATGATCACTCAAAATATTTATTTTGTGGGGTAACTCAGATGCTATCTGTTTGATCATAACGTAATATTCTTACAGGAATAGTTATGGAAGTTCTGCTAATAACAACAGAAACTTCAAATGAGAAAATCTACATAAAGTACTTAAAACAGTGCCTGGCAAATAATGATCATTTGATACTTTCTATCATCATGAAGTATCATTGAAATAATACTTAAAAACTCAGAAATGTGGGATGCCTGGGTGGCTCAGTTGGTTAAGCGGCTGCCTTCAGCTCAGGTCATAATCCCAGCTTCCTGGGATCGAGTCCTACATCAGGCCCCTTGCTCAGCAGGGAGCCTGCTTCTCCCTCTGCCTCTGCCTGCCTCTCTGTCTGCCTGTGCTCACGCTCGCTCTCTCTGACAAATAAATAAATAAAATCTTAAAAAAAAAAAAAAACCTCAGAAATGCTCAAAGTATATTTTTGGATTTATATGCCCTAATATTTTGACTAATAACTAAGAAGAAAAAGGGTTTTAAATGACCATTTCTCTTTTTCTTCTTGATCATTCTAGTTTGTTTCTGCAGTTCTGTTATAAACATTATGAAAGCTTTAAAAGAAAGGAGCTAGAGTCAATGATCTCTACAATGCCTTTAACACTGTAAAGTATAAAAGTGTATCATGTCACCAGTTCCATCCAGTCATGCATATTGTCCTCAAAAAGCTGCCTTGCATTGCCCCTTTATCTCTAATGGATCTGTGAAATGCTCAAGAATTACATGCTTTCAGATAGATATGGAGAAATCAAAACTCCTATGAAAGTCAAAATTGCAATTATTCTGAGATATATACCAGAGAAGTAAAATGTACCTAGCTTTGACAATTTAATTATGGTCTTCTTTAGTTTGAGGATACAGTTTCCTGTAACGTTCACTCTAGACTGCTTCAAGTCTGAGTCATAAGACCATTAAATTGCCTGGTTGGTCATCACCATGTTGCTCAAAACTCTCAAATTTAGCATGTCTCAGCTGAAGTTAACAACACAATTTTGAAATAAATACGGAGTTTTTCTTATGAGAATCAGGTAAAAAATAATAAAATCTAATATTTGGGGTAATTCCATTGAATGAAATAAATTTTTTATTGCGTTGGACAAAGGCAATTTAAAGAGTAAAGTCATGGCCTCCAAATCAAGATCACATTGAAGTAGAAATGAAAATGGCTACTGAGCTTCTCAATGTATAAGTAATTTTTTTCAGGCTTTGTCCTAAGTGAATTTTTATAGAGAAACAATCTATTTCCGTTTTGTTTTTTGTTTTTTGGTTTTTTAAGATTTTATTTATTTATTTATTTGTTAGAGAGAGAGAGCGAGCACAGGCAGACAGAGTGGCAGGTAAGGCAGAGGGAGAAGCAGGCTCCCTGCCAAGCAAGGAGCCCAATGTGGGACTCGATCCCAGGATGCTGGGATCATGACCTGAGCCGAAGGCAGCTGCTTAACCAACTGAGCCACCCAGGCATCCCCTATTTCCATTTTTTATATTTATATGTTTTTTATATTTTATATTTGGAATTATTATGTGTTTCAAGTTTTTAATTTAAATTCTAGTTAGTTAACATATAATATAATATTAGTTTCAGGAGAATTTAGTGATTCATCACTTGCATATAACACCCAGTGCTCTAATTCTTCTAATAATGATGATCAGTTACTTGTTATCAATGTATTGATTTTTATCATCAGAATAATTAGAACTGTTCAGTATGTGTTTAGTCATTTTCCTTGTGTTAACCCTGTTCATTTCTCCAAGTATTTGTGGTTCCTTTCTTTCTCTGGAGAAACACAGAGATTTTAAAAAACTGTAGATTTTGTCAATGTGAATTTTTATGTACATCATGGCTTCACAAGGCCAAGGAAGTAGATTTTACATTATCACATCTCACATGGATTTATAAGCCCTCAAATTAAACCCTCAAAAGATAAGTGGAGGTATGATGGTGCTCTCCAGGATCACCCCAAGGCCCTTTAGGTGAATATTTCATATCAGTCATGCACAGTTATATTTTCTTAGAGAAAATTGCCTAGGAACTCCAGAAGTCTAGCAAATCACACACTAAGATGGTAAGATTAAGAAAGCGTCCATCCAGACACTTGAATATTAAACAAATTAGGAAGCTTCTCTAAAGTTCATTTTTCTCACCTGCAAAATGGATCCCCATTTTATAACAAAACAATAATACCTGCTGCCTTAGTTATTTGGGGGCACTGCAACAAAAGTACCATAGACTAGGTGGCTTAAACAACAGATATTTGTTTCTCACAGTTCTAGAGGTTGGGAAGTCCAATATCATGATGCGAACAGACTCTGCGTCTGATGAGGGCACACTTCCTGGTTCACAGATGGCTGTCTTCTCACAGTATCCTCACATGGTGAAGGGGTGAAACTGCTCTCTGCAGTCTTCTTTGTAGGGGCAATAATCCCATTCATTAGGGCTCTATCCTCCTGACCTAATCACTTCTCCAAATTCCCACCTCCTAACACAATCACATTGGGGGTTATGTTCTGAATTTTGCAGGGACATAAATATTCAGTCCATAAAACTTCTTTATAAAGTTTTGAGATTTGACAATGCCTTATACAGATCAGGTGTTAAATATATGTTGAATGAATTATTCAAACAAGACATTACTACTTAAAACATTTTGACACACCTTGGGCCATGGTATACACTCAAAACATGGTAGAAGGAGTAATAGCAATAATAGTAATGTCAGTATTTGATAGTTGTAGTGTACTATTAATGTTAATATTAACATTAATCAATGTCAGTATTGATTTATTTAATATTGAATTGCTTGGTCATTTCTTCAAGTGCTGAGAACAACAAGAATTATGCCCCAATCAGGTTTCTACACTATAGATGTGATGTATGCTTTTAATGTTCAGGTCTTCACCCACTCTTCCCTATATATAGATTTATCAAAACAAACTTTATACTACATTCTTCTTCTTGTTTCTCCTTCTCTCCAAGCCTACCCTAAAAATCCTAACATCCTATAAAGAGTCAGCTCTATGACATTACTGAATAGGTAATTACTTCAAAATAGGACTTGCATAATAATCAAGATACTACCTAAACACTATCTCGGCAAGGAGAGAGGATAAATTTTACAAATTAATTATCCATGAGATCAGATAGACTTGGGTTTGAATTCTGACTCTGTTCTGCATTAAATTCTCAGAAAATGATTTGATCTCTCTGAATTGCAACTTCCTCTCCTATAAAATGGTAATAAAAAAGTCTACACCATTAGCTTATTGTGAAGATTAAATGAAATAAAATGTGAATTAGTATCAGTGGTATGCTGGTAATGTTTAACAAACAGCATTTTAGAAACAACATGATTTGTAGCATTTGCCAATTTCGGTAGTATAAATACTCTCACCATAGCTGTTGTTACCAACATAATGTGATTGAACAAAAAGATTGTGCGCCATCAGCTCTCATTATTAAGTTGATTCCAGTACACCATGGGTTGATAGATGTTTGTCAAATAATTGCAAACAATTTCTATTTCTCTTTGGCAATATAGACCCAGTTGTTAAGTCACAGTGAGATAAGGTAAAATCCTTATAACTGAACCTAATGTTTTACAACTCAACAGCTTTTGTGAGACACTAATCCATACCAAATTTAAAACTATAAGTGGACCTCTCTTCTCAGATATCCTACCACCATTTTCTAGGCCACTGAGTGCTAATTATGGATAGTTCTCCTGTTACCTACATTAACTGTAAATTAAAAACAGCATTAATAAAATTAGTAATGTCCACAGATTTTAGGTATTTTTGAAAATTCAAAATATAATCTAATAAATAATCCTGCATACAAACAAAAAATAATAAAAATTTTAATTTATCCTACCTGCATTTGAACAGCTATGTAGAATATTATAAACTGGAAACAGTTCACATTCTAGAACAATATCTATTCCAGCATGTCTTGTTTTTTGTAACTGAACATCTAACAAAAGTCCTTCTTGCTAACCTAATTATATTACTGAAAATATTACTTATTATTTGGAGAAAAATTTGATAGCATACTAAATAATTCAAAATTTAGAATGCTTCAATTTCTTCAGTGGGAATATGTTATTCTTAAATTTTAATGTAGCTTAGCCCAAATATTTGGTATTGTTCATTGTGTTCATAGATTCTATCCTAACACCATACTCTTAGAATACAATTCCTGTTTTTTTTCCTTTTTAATAAAAATTCTAATGTTATTTCTACTATATAGTACCAGAAAGTAATAGGAAAAGCTAATAATAACACTAAAAAGACACAGACTTTAAAAATAATTTTATATTGAGTTTTTCATGAAAGGCCAAATGCAATCAAATAATCAGAGTATAGAAATAGTAAGAATAGGGGCACCTGGGTGGCTCAGTGGGTTAAAGCCTCTGCCTTTGGCTCGGGTCGTGATCCCAGGGTTCTGGGATCGAGCCCCACTTGGGCTCCCTGCTCAGCAAGGAGCCTGCTTCCCTTCCTCTCCCCCTGCCTGCCCCTCTGCCTACTTGTGATCTCTGTCTGTCAAATAAATAAATAAAATCTTAAAAAAAAAGAAATAGTAAGAATACTTAACATGAGATCTACTCTTCTAACAAATTTTTAAATGTACAATACAGTATTTTTAACAACGGGCACAATATTCTATAGCAGATACCCAGAGCTTGTTCATCTTACATAACTGAAACTTTATGCTTGTTGATTAACAACTTTCCCTTTCCCCTTGCTCCCAGCCACTGGCACCCACCATTCCACTCTCGATTCTATAAGTTTGACAATTTTAGATACTTCATATAAGTGGAATCATGCAGTCTTTGTCTTTCTTTGTCTGGTTTATTTCATTTAGCATAATATCCTCCAGGTTTATGCATGTAATTGCATATTGCAGAATTTCTTCCTTTTCAAGTCTGAATATTATTCCATTGTATGTATATACCATATTTTCTTTTTTCTTTTTTTTAAAGATTTTGTTTATTCATTTGACACACACAGAGAGATGACAAGTAGGCAGAGAGGCAGGCAGAGAGAGGAGGGGGGAAGCAGGCTCCCCGCTGAGCAGAGACCTTGATGTGGGACTTGATCCCAGGACTCTGAGATCATGACCTGAACCAAAGGCAGAGGCTTATCCCACTGAGCCACCCAGGCACCCTATACCATATTTTCTTTATCCAGTCATCCATCAGTGGACACTTAGGTTGTTTCCATATCTTGACTAATGTGAATAGTGCTGTAATAAACATAAAAGTGCTATTATCTCTTTAAGATCTTAATTCCAATTCTTTGTAATAAATATGAGAAGTAGGATTGCTGGATCATAGAGTTGTTCTATTCTCAATTTTTTTGAGGAATCACTATAATGCTTTCCATAGCAGCCACACCATTTTGGATTTCCACCAGAAGTGTACAAACGTTTCAATTTCTCCACATCCTTGTCAATACCTGCTGTCTTCTGGTTTGTTTGTTTTTGGTAACAGCAATCCTAGCAGGCATGAGATGCTATTCCACGGCTTTATTTTGTATTCCCCCTAATACTGATGACATTGAGCATCTTTTCACATACCTGTTGCCATTTGTAGGCCTTCTTTAGGGAAATCCCTATTCAAGTCTTTAGTCTCTTTCTTAAACTAACCAATTAGTTCTTTTACTGTTGAGTTGTAGGAGTTCTTTACATTTTAGAAATCAATCCCTTATCAGATATAAAGCTTGCTAATATTTTCCACCAATCCATAGGTTGCTTTTTCACTCTGTTGTTGGTGCAGAAGCTTTCTATGGAAAATTACTTCAATATAATAAAAAAATTTTATGAAAACCCTACAGCTAAAATCATACTCAATGGTGAAAAACTGCAACCCTTCCCTCTAATATAAGAACAAGGTAAGATGCTCACTCTCTATTTGACATGGTACTGAAAGTTCTAGCCAGAAAAATCAGGTAAGAAAAATAAATTTTAAAACATCCAAATCAGAAAAAATGAAGTAAAATTGTCCCTGTTTGCAGGGACAATATACAGTGTACATTGTACAGTTTGCAGGGACTATGTACAATGATCTCATACACAGAAAACAGGAAAGACTTCATAAAAATTGTTAGAACAAATAAACAAACTCAGTAAATTTACAGAACACAAAATCATTATACAAAAATCAGGGGCGCCTGGGTGGCACAGTCTGTTAAGGGTCTGCCTTCGGCTCAAATCATGATCCTGGGATTGAGCCCCACATCCAGCTCCCTGCTCAGCAGAGAGCCTGCTTCTCCCTCTGCCCCTCACCCCACTCGTGATCTCTTTCTCTCTCTCTCTCTCTCTCAAATAAATAAATAAAATCTTTAAAAAATCTATTGTGTTTCTATACAATGACAATGAATTATCCAAAAAGGAATTAGGAAAACAATTCCATTTATAATAGCATCAAAAGGAATAAAATATCTAGGAATAAACTTAACTAAGGAGGTAGAAGACTTGCACACTGAAACCTACAAAATATTAATGAAAGAAATTGAAGACACAAATAAATGGAAAAACATTCATGCTCTTGGATTAGAAGAACTTAATATTGTTAAAATGTTCATACTACACAAAGTCTACAAATTCAGTGTCATTCTTATCAATATGCAGATGGAGACTTTTTATAAGAAAAGGGAAAAAAATCCTAGAATTTTTATGGAACCATGGGGACCCCCAAAATAACAAAGCAATCTTGAGCCTGAAGAACAAAGCTGAAAAAAAAAAAAAAATCACATCTCCTGATTTCAAATATATTACAAAGCTATAGTAATTAAAATGATATGGTAGAGGAATAAATACAGACATATAGACCAGTGGAACTGAATCAATTCGTTCTCAGAAATCAGTCCATGCAGGCACCTGGGTGGCTCAGTGGGTTAAGCCTCTGCTTTTGGCTGGGGTCATGATCTCAGGGTCCTGGGACTGAGCCCTGCATCAGGCTCTCTGCTCGGTGGAGAGCCTGCTTCCCCTCTCCATCTGCCTGCCTCTTTGCCTGCTTGTGATCTCTCTCTCTGTCAAATAAATGGATAAAATCTAAAAAGAAAGAAAGAAAGAGAGGAAGGAAGGAAGGGAGAAATCAGTCCCGGCATATATGGTCAACTGATCTTCAAAATGGTGCCAAAAATACAAAATGTAGACAGTCTTTTTAACAAATGTATTGGGGAAACTGGATATCTGTGTGCAAAAGAATAAAATCAGACCCTTATCTTACACCATACACAAAAAGTTACTCAAAATGTATTAAAGACTTAAATGTAAACCTTGAAATTATAAAATTTTGGCAGATAACATGGAAGAAAAGTTTCATGACATTAGTCTTGGCAAAGATGTTCTGGATATGACACCAAAAGTACAAGCAATTAAAGCAAAAATAGACAAATGACATTCTCTACTATAGGTAAATAATTTAAAATACTGAAAATAACACTAAATATATGCCTACTCCACCATAAGTAAAGCTGCTGTAAGTATTTTTGTACAAGACATTTGATGGACATGTACATTCATTAGTCTTGGGTATATACCTGTGTATGCCCGAGAATATACTTTGTATACATCTGAATATGTTTCAGACTAATGAATATATATGCTCACCAAAACACTTGTACGAGAATGCTTATAGCAGCTTTATTCACAGTACGAGAATGCTTATAGCAGCTTTATTCACAGTAGCACAAACCTGGAAACAATATAAATGCCCAATTATAGTAGAAGGACTTAGTAAATTATGGTCCATTCATACATACACAGCAATAAAAACTATGAATTTATTACTATATGTAATAACATGAATCAATGTCATAGACATAAAATTTAGGGAAAGAAGTCAGACATAAAAGAATTTATATGGTGTATTTACATTTATTTCGATTTCAAGTATTGTCAAAATTAATGTATGGTTTTAGAAGCCAGAAAAGTAGTTTCCTTGTGGTAATAGTCTTATTGATTTGACAGTGACATGAGGAAGTTTCTAAGGGGCCAGAAGTCTTTTGTATCTTAATCTAGTTAGTGGTCACATAATTCATACATATTTTTTAAATTTATTTGAACTATATGCTTAGGATATATGCATATGTCTTACATCTTTTTAAAAATCTGCTGAACTGTACACTAAGAAATATGCATTTTACTTTACATCTCTACATCTCAATTAAAAAAGATTAAACCCTCCAAATTAACTCATTACCTGTCCAGTACTAGCACTGAGTAATTTTGCAACCAGTATTGACAAATGTGTTGAATCACTTGTTAAAAGATAAAATAAATTTAGAAAATAGAGCCAGAACAGATAAAAAGTAAAAACTACTCGTGTCTAATTACCATATTAATTAACAACTCATACTTATGCTTAGCTCATAAGGCAGTGGATTTGTATACACTTACAGGGAAATGTTTCAAATTTCCCAACCTATCACATCTTCTAATAGAAGCCTCAGGCCTTCTGGTTTTCTAAGTAATTAGGATAAAAGTTAATGTTTTTGTTAAATAGTGCATTGTCTTGAAAAGCAATTCAGGAAATGAATTTTTTGCTCAAGAAAACACTGCCTTAAATATCACATTAGAAGACCTTTTCTTTGGGTTCATTTTCTACTTTTCTATCCTGTCATTCCAGATATTGTCTAAAAATGGGGATGACGGAAAAGTATAATTTTTTAACAGAGATGCTGTGTATTTGATTAAATGGCTACTTAGAGCGAAACGCTGACAATGGCGGTCTACTCACCTACAGTTCTCTTCCCAGCCGGGTGTAGGCATGCTCACACATGCACCACATAAACGCAAAACTCAATGGACTCTGCCACCAAGAGTAGAAGAACATCTGAAGTGTTCATGGACAAAAGGAACTGGGATTCCATCCAGGAGTTAAACATGAATGGCCAGGAAGGTCCTAATGAGAATCTGAACAATTTGAACCAAGTGAAAAACTGTCCTATATCCTAAGTGTTTTAGGAGCCTCCCAGGGATAGCAGTAATTGAGAGCCCTGCAACAAGCACCAGACCACACAGAGGAAGGAGTTCTCACAGCCCACAGTCCTCTGGGCCCTATTAGCAAATCCAAGAGGAGGAGGGAAATACAGAAATAGAAAAACAGACCAAATTGTTGGGGGAACTTGTACCTTTGTAGGGGGAAAGAAAAAAAATGTTTAAAATGAGAGTCATACAATTCTTAGAAAAGTTGTCTGGGAATAATTCTGTATCATTCTTGCCAAATAAAGTTTTATTATCAAATCTCATGGACATACAGTCCTTAAGAGTTTCACTTTCTGAGAACAATACCTCCTAAATAAGAAACACATATAGTAATGTCTTTTCAGAAAAGCAACTGAAAGAACTGTGAAAATTGTACTGAGAACAGTAGCTAAAAAACAAAAAACACATTTTATTAAAAAAAAAAAGTCGACCTTATGACAGGTCATTTGTAAAAAGAGGAAGATATTATGGAGGCACGTATTGCATGGAGCACTGAGTGTGGTGCATAAACAATGAATTCTGGAACAGTGAAAAGAAATTTTAAAAAATAAAAATTTTTAAAAAGAAGAAGGTAAGAGTTGCATACTTTCCTATAGAAAAAATTCCCTCAGTTCATCTAAAGACTTTGAAGGGTAAAACATAATGCCATTACCTACAGTTTGGGGGGTGTTTTTCTAATACACTTTCCTCTCTTTATTAGAAAGTAGTAATGACTAAAACAGGGACAGTGGCCCAAGGACAAGAACAGAGGTAGAGCAAAACAAGTATGATAAAGACATTATCAGAAAGTTTGAGAAGTCATGGTCCCAGCAGGAAACAGGCAGCTCACCACAGATGAGTTATAAAGGGCTATTTACAAAAGTCTGTACAGGATGTAGAGAAATCAAAAGATGGTGCTAATTGTCTTTCTCTGCTTGACTTATTTCACTTAGCATAATACCCTCCAGTTCCATCCATGTCGACATAAATGGTGGGTATTCATCCTTTCTGATGGCTGAGTAACAATATGCCATTGTATATTTGAATCAGACCTTCTTTATCCACTCATCTGTTGAACATCTCAGCTCCTTCCACAGTTTGGCTGTGAAGTGCCAGGGTTGCAAGACCCCTGAAGAGACCACCACGGAGACAGAGCCGAATGCAAGCGCAAGGTTTCTTTATTGAGAGCGTGCCGGGGCACGGACCCCTGTCCTACACACCGACGCAGCAGGTGGAGGAAGTAGGGTCCCGTGCCCCTTATGGGTGCAGCTTATAAAGGCAAAAACCACAAAAGACCATAGGAATGTTTGACCTTTCACGGGATTGGTGCCGGGGTTTCTTAAGCTGTGCTGTTTATAGGGGATTGGCTACTTTGTCTAGGGGATTTCGAAAGCTGTTTGTCCAACGGTTGCGGTTGCTGACTTGTAAATTAATCGGTCACCAGGGTCAGGAGATTTCCAAACCAGTTTTTCTTCCCTCTTATCTGGTAAGGTCAGCTGTGGGGTGGGAGGTTATACAAAATGGAACCCTCTCTCTAAGATGGAGTCACTTCAGTTCTACAGCTGTTGTGGACATTGCACTGGGTGTTAAATGCGACTAATGAATCATTGAACATTACTCAAAAACTAATGATGTGGGGCACCTGGGTGGCTCAGAGGGTTAAGCCTCTGCCTTTGGCTCAGGTCATGATCCCAGGGTCCTGGGATTGAGCCCCACATCGCGCTCTCTGCTCAGCGGGGAGTCTGTTTTCCCCTCTCTCTCTGCCTACCTCTCTGCCTACTTGTGATCTCTACCTGTCAAAAAAATAAATAAAATCTTAAAAAAAAAAAAACACTAATGATGTACTATATGTTGGCTAATTGAATTTAAATTCAAAAAAAGAGAGAGAGAGAGATGGTGCAGTACCTCCAGGGGTGGTAATAGTAGAGAGCTATTACCACCATCATTCCTAAGGGCCAAGGGGAGAGAGCAAAGAGGACAGGATGTGTAACAGGCTATCCCATAGGAGTTGGTGGTGGATAGAGGGGACCAGCAGCCTGTGTGCCAAGCCAATGTCTCACTCACTCTCATTTCTCATTCTAATCTCTTACTCAAGCCTCCACTGAAGGCCAAAGAGCAAAGGAGCCTAAAGAAACTGTCCAGTCCCTATGAGATAGCTACCTGGAGCACAGAAAGGAGAGTGCATCTAGTGCATAAAAGAGAAGAAAACAAAAACAAGGTCTATCAAAATAACACCACAGTGTGGTAGTTTATGAGAGTCTAGTGAAATTAAACACTCTGCTGTAATTGCACAGAGGAAAACATCTCTTGATTTGAGTAATCAAGGAACACTTCAAAAAGAAGGCATTGCTACAGAATGCTGGCTGCCAGTGGCTGCAGGGGAGGAGACTGGACGGGGAGTCATTGTTTACTGGGTACAGGTGCGGTTTTGCAACTCTTTTGAAAAGAGTTCTAGAGATGGGTGGCACAACAATGTGAGTGCTTAACACTAAGTACTATGCACTTTAAAAAGTAGTTAAAACTCAGGGCACCTGAGTGGCTCAGTTGTTAAGCATCTACCTTTGGCTCAGGTCATGATCCCGGGTCCTGGGTTTGAGCCCTACATTGGGCTCCTTGTTTGGCAGGAAGCCTGTTTCTCCCTCTTCCACTCCCCCTGCTTGTGTTCCCTTCCTTGCTGTGTCTTTCTCTGTCAAATAAATAAATAAAATCCTTTAAAAAAATAGTTAACACTAAGAACTATCACTAAGGTGATAAATTTTATGTTGTGCATACTTTATCCCAATTAAAAATTTTTTAAAGGAGGCAGTACAATTTAGTTGGATTTCATTAATATGGCAAAAGCTTTGCTAAGAAGAAGATGGAATAAAGGGCAATCCAAATGTGAGACTTTCTGTTCAGAGCTGAAGGAAAAAATATAGGAATGTCAGAGAACTAGCTATGAAATTTCAAAGGAATTGAGAAGAAAGTAAAATACATTTCTCAAAAAATAAACCAAGCAAACCAACCAACCAAACAAACAAGTAGGGCAGAGGATAGGGGTTTCTGTAATACAAGCAATGTTTTTTATTAGTGCAAAAAAACAGAAATACTGGGCTTAAAGATTCTGAAAATATAAATTTATATCTGGATTTCAGGTATAAATAATTGATTTAGTCAAGAATTAAATAAAATCTCTGAGGCAAGTTTATTAGTTTCCTATTTCTGTTGTAATAAATTACCACAAACTTAGTGACTTAAAATAACACAGATTTATTATTTTATGGTTTTAAAAGTCAGAAATCAAAAATGAGACTCAATTGGACTAAAGTTGAGGTATTCTTTCTGGAGGCTCTAGGAGAGAATCCATTTCCTTGCCCAGTTTCTAGGGATCACCTGCATTTCTCATTTCATGACCCCCTTCCTTCTTCAAAGCAAGAAATGGCTGGTTGAGTCATTCTGTCATCACATCACTGCCCTGGGACACCAACCCTTCTGTCTCTCTCTTTCACATTTTAAGGACCCTTGAGACGAGATTGGGCCCACCCAGATAATCCAGGATTACTTCTTTATTTTAAGGTCAGCTGATTAGCAACCCAAGTGCAATTTTACCTGCAATCTTAATTCTTCTTTGGCCTGTAATGTAACACACTCATAGATTCTAGGGATTATGATGTGAACATCTTTGGGGAGGCCATCATTCTGCCTATCACAGAAAAATTACATAAGAAAATTTTAAATTATCTTACCTCTCTAAATATTTTATCAGTAAGGTGTTTATCTAAGTGCTACATTTTCACTGTCTACATGAATTATTCTATAGTCAGCAAATACATTAGAGAGGGTGGAAAAGAATTAAAAATGGAATTTCTTTATCACTCAAGCTGACCAGCTGAAATTTAATCAGAAATCAAGTTCCCTTAGTTTTCAGTTGTAAGATAATTCTTAAACCTGCTCGACATGTATTCTTTATACCAACAAGAACAAAAAGAAATTAAAAAGAGCAGGCCTCAGTATGGTTGTTGATAGAGGAGTCTCTAATAGAAAAATGTATGATTCATCTGCCTACCGATGGGCCCTGTGCCGTTACACTACTGCTTTACAATTGGATAGAGCTTCCAAGTTATAACAGTTTTCGCATGCATTTGTTCACTTGATTCTTTCCAGAAGTCAGGAGATTTGGCAACACTGAGATAACGTTCTTGGGGGGAAGAAAATATTTGCCTCCTAATAGATTGTCTCCTGTAAAATAATTGTTTTTTAATTACTAAAATAAGGCTTTCAGATTCTCATTTTTAAAGATTTGTTTATTTATTATTTTAGAAAGAGAGAGTGTGAATATGCTGGGGTCAGGGAGCGTGAATATGCAGAGGGAGAGAAAGAATCTCAAGCAGAATCCCTGCTGAGTGCGAGCCCAACTGGGGGCTCCATCTCATGATTCTGAGATCATGATGTGAGCCCAAATCAAGTCAGATGCTTAACTGACTAAGCCACCAGGGCGTTCCCAGATTCAATCATATTTTTTTTTTAAATGGCAAAAGTGTATTCATAAGAATTCTAAGAAAGGGGTGCCTGGGTGACTCAGTCAGTTGGGGTCTTGATTTTTGACTCAGGTCACAATCTCAGGGTTGTGGGATCAAGCCCTGCTTCAGGCTCTGTGCCAGGTGTGGAGCTTGCTTGGGATTCTCTCTCCTTCTCTTTCTGCCTCCCACCCACTCATGGACATGCACATGCACCTCTCTCTCTCGCAAAGAACAAAAACAAAAATAAGATAAAAAGAATTCTCAGAAGACCTGTTTGTGACTGGAAGGAGTGCTTTAATAAGTCTATTGGGGTGGGTAAGTAAGATCTTCACACTTTGAGTAACAATAGAGGGTATAACATTAATAGTGGGTAATTTCTAAACTCAGTAAAACCAGAACATGTGTAGATGCTTTGGTTAAAGTTTCCTGAGAATAAAAGAACAGATAACAAACTTGGAGACAAAAAAGAAGATACTAACTTTAAGTAATTCAGTAGTCAGGTGATACATGACTGTCAAATTACAGTTCGAAGAACAAAACCAATGAATTCAGCTCCTTCTTAGAAAAGAAATAGGAAATACAATCCCAATATATGGATAATTTAAGGCAGGATATTACTGAGTTATTTAAGGATAGTCAGGTAATTCAGGCAATTATTATTCAACAATCTTTTGGCAAGATCACATGTTTTCTTTCCCAATTCATGTCTCCTCAGCTATATCAAAGCCTTTTAATAGCTTAACCCTGACTGAAATTATCTAGTTTGTAGAAATCAGTGGGGAGAAAATCATGAAAAGTAGTCAGTTAGTCCTCAAATACATTTTCATTCATTAATTTAGTAAAGATACATTAATAATCTAATGTGTTCAAAATAGCACACTAAGATGTTATGGGTAAAAAATAAATTAATAAGAAAGGCACTTTCCCTAAAAGAACTTGTGATCTTGAATTATTTGCAAAATATTAAAATTTTTAAAGAAAGATCAAATTAATTATCCAGGCAAAATGATTGATGAACCACCTACTCTGAGCTCAGTGCTATGCTTTGTACTGGGATTGTTACCAGGCCAACAAATTAAATAACTTTGCAACTGTCTTTCCCACTTATGGCAAATGCTACTGATGCATCTAGCTTCCCTTCAGCCAAAGAGAAGATTATGTTAAATTCCATCCTAAATTTCCCATAATGATATTGTGTCAGATTATCTAAAAAGAGTCTGATAAAAATGTTCTGCCTGTCTTCACAGGTCTAAACTAAGGATCTGTGTACCAACATTTCAAGGAGCATTTAGTTACATGGGCAATTGTTTCCCTATAAATTACAGTGTACAAGTTGTCCTATGACTTATATATGGTCTATCATAGGCTGAATTTCTATTTTAGACCTGGAAAGAACTTAGAGAAAATTGTATATTCCACTTCTATTTACAGATTAAGACTTGGGTCTGAAAAATTTAGAGACATTTCTAACATCAATCAGCTAGTTTGGGATAAATAATGATTTTTTTTGAGTCTCCATTAAATGTTAAACAATGTGGTATCTTATACGTATTAAGTAATTCTCACAAAAAACTGAAAGATGCTATTCTTATTCCCATTTTACATATTAAGAAAAAAACACCTGATGCTCAGGAAAACTATATAAAATACCCAAAGTCAGACCAATCAAGGCATTTGGAGCTTTGAATTAAAGCTTTGATTTGCCTGATAATAGTGCCCATTCTCCTAGACACTCTGAAATTGTTCAGCTCCTGATACCCAATTTCATACTTTACCCATTCAACTACATGAAAAAGTCAGTCTACACTGCTATACAGCAAAAAAATTAGTCTGAATACTTAGCTATGTAAAAATCTAAAGCAAGAACCTAGTCTCAGCATTTCACAAGAACCTATGCTTTAGGCTCTAGTTCTACATCCACTCTATATTTGAAGAATATGAGGCACATACAAGTTGAGTAATTTGCTCCAGGTCACAAAACTATTAAAAGGCAGAGCTGAGATTCATGCCCAGAAAGACTACTGCCAGAACCCTGCTTTTTACCTCTATCCAATACTGCACAAATCAGAGATATATGAAAAGGAAAAAAAAAATATTACTGTCACTTTTTGCAGTTGATAGGAATTTCTAACTAGGAAATCCAAAAGAATCAACTGAAACATTATTTGAACTACTAAGAGAATTCATATAAAAGATAAACATTGATGTCAGCAGCTATCATGTTCACCAACATTTAAAAATTTGACAATTTAAGAAAAATAAGGGTACAGTAAACAAATGAGATGTACATGTAACAGAATAATATTCAGACAAAAGAAACTGTTAAGTACATTTTAGATGTATTTACCTTAAAAGATATATTATTTCTAAGGTTATATGACAATATGGAGTGAGGAAATGGGAAACATTTCTCTTATGTACTCTTTATATATAAATCATTGGCACTTTTAAAACAAGCAGTTATTCATATATTATCTTGTGTTCAATTTTGAGTGTAAAATTGATGTATCACATATATGTAATAATTTATTATTTCTCTGAAAATGAAACTTTCTCCTCAAAAGGATTCAAGTTTAGGAAAATGTAGGTCTGTGCCATTAACAGGGTCACAAACAAGAAAGTTCATTTGCCCTTTTCTTTGACTATTTGCCAATTTGCAGAAAAAATTCAGCAATAAGTTTGTACTCCTCAAGATCAGAACAAGGTATAGCACTGTCAACAGAATCCGACAGCCCTGGGTTAAAAAAAAAAATCCCAATTCCTTAACTTATTATGGGACTTTGCATTTAACCTCTCCATCTCTTGGTCTCTTTAAGTGTAAAAAAGAATGAAGGACACAGTAAGAATAAAGCACTTAGTGGGTAGTTGCCCTAGACAGGTGGCTCAGCAAAATGGTTAGGGACAGTCTCTGCTGCCAATCTTCCTAAATTTAAGTCATGGCTTCATCACTCACTAGCTGAGTGACCTGGGTTTCATTTAGTCAACCTTTTTGAATCCCAGTTCTCCATTTGGAAAATGGGGATAGTAATGGATCAAGGTGTAGCATCAGTAAGCAATTAGCACATATAAAGCATACCAAACAGTGCCAGGCTCATAGTTAAGTGCTATGCATGTGCCTTCTAAAACTGTTAGTGCCCACAATCCCCATTTCTTCAAGTTTTTATATTTATTTATTTATTTATTGTTTCAGATTTCTTCATTAATTTTTTTAAATTTAAATTTTGTTAGTTAACATGTAGTGCAATATTGGTTTCTGGAGTAGATAAAATTCGGTGATTCATCACTTACATAAAACACCCAGTGTTCATTCAAGTTCCCTTTTATTTTTTTTATTTTTTAATATTTTATTTTTTCATTTGAGAGGGAGAGCTAAAGAGAGCAGGAGCAAGGGAAGCAGCAGAGGCAGAGGGAGAGGCAGATTCCCTGCTGGGCAGGGAGCCTGACATGGGGCTCAATCTCAGGACCCTGAGATGGTGACCTGGGCCAAAGGAAGACGCTTTACCATCTGAGCCACCAAGGCACCTCTCAAGTTCCCTTTTAAAACCATCTTCCCCGAGGCATTGCAGAAGAGCTTGTAGCTGGTCAGACATCTTTTCACTGGTCTCCCAGGTACTTATGGTGGGATTGATCTGAGACTGCAACATGAAGTTGAGAAATGTACTCGGAACCAGGATCTACCAGCATGGAGTATCTATCATAGGTGAGGATATTCTTGATTCCTGGATATACTCTACCCTGTAATTATATATATATATATATATATATATATATATATATATTATGTTGTGTACACTCAAAAATCATTAAGCTGCACCATGAGGTAGTCTCTAGCAAGTATGAGACTAGGTTACGTTCAAGACTGCTCTATCATCTGGATTTAGAGACAATTATGCTTCCAGACCAGATTCCAGTCAGACCTTACCATGTGCAATGATGCATTTCTCGGTGAGGTTTGGGATCAGGGAACCTGTAGCTTCCTCTGCCCAGGAGAATGTTGCTGAGCCATCCCTCTGCCACATGTTTTGACTAAGCTTTCTCTAAATTCTTCAGATAAGTAGACCTTCGTTTTTCTCTTATGTAACGTACGTACCTGGTTTTTACCTTTTATTAATATTCATTAATAAAGTGGTAATCAAGCCCTTAATATGTCACATTCTTGAATGTCCTCTTCTTCTATATGAAGATTTTGGTGCATCACTGCAACTTTATAACCAGTCATAACCAATATGCCTTTTTCCATTTTGTCCCACGTTGTCCCTTTCAAGTTCCATTCATAAAATTTGTTACTTTTCTTTTGTTTCATTTTCTTGCTTCTTCTTGCATGAGAGTTTTTGCTTTTTTGTTTTGTATTTTTTTTATTATTTTGTTTTGCACTATGGACATATGGGTGTATTCTGTATTCCTTATTTTGCCTTCCTCAAATTATAACTTATTTTATGGTCTTGTCCTTTTCTAACTAAAAAGAAAACAAAAATTTCCAAAAACATCTTCCAAAAGGAACTCATTCAGTAAACATAAATATGTTATTCCAAAATACCCATTGAAATCATTACAGTAATCTGCCCCATTATCCACAGGGGATATGTACCAAGACCCCAGTGGATGCTGGAAATCATGGAGATTACCAAATGCTATACACACTATATTTTATCCTATACATAAATACATCTGATAAAGTTTAACTTATAAGTTAGGCACAATAAGAAACCAACAATAACTAACAATAAAATGGAACAATTATAACAATATATTGTAATAAATATACTCTAACAAAAAATACACTGTAACAAAAAAAAATGTGAATGTGGTCTCCCTCAAAATACCTTATTGTACTATACTCACTCTTCTTGTGATGGTGTGAGATAAAACACCAAAGTGATGAGATGAAGTGAGGTGAATGACATGTTATGTCATGGTGTTATGATATATTGTTAGGATATAACACATGAAGAGATCATCTGTTTCCAGACCATGGTTGACACCAAGTAGCTGAAATCACAAAATCAAGACTGTGGATAAGGGGGGGATCACTATATTTTCATCTCTACTTTACTTTTATTGCATTTAATTACTTTAACCCTATCACTATATACTATACATGAAAAATAAAACAAGGCTCTCAAAATGCCATACATATGGTTGACTGCCCTGGGTAAGTATCCTGTTCCAGATGCTCTTAACTGTTCCTTCTTCCCCTCTTTGCTACTGTATGCCCTTTTCATTTCCACTTTTAGAGATTCCTTTCTACATTTCAGGATCCAGCCATGCCCTGTCCTGCTATCCAGATCTAAGTTCTCATTTGTGATTAGCTCATTCTAGAAAGTAAAAGGGTATCACTCAGTTCTTACAGCTCTTTCTCAAAACTCTCTTCTCAAAACTTTTCCATAGGGGCGACTGAGTGGCTCAGTCGTTAAGCATCTAACTCTAGATTTTGGCTCAGGTCATGATCTCAGGGTCGTGAGATGGATCCCCACATCAGACTCAGAGCTCAGTGCAGAGTCTGCTTGAGACTCTCTCCCTTTCCCTTTGCCCCTCCCCCTGCTCTCTCTCTCTCTCTCTTTCTCAAATAAATAAACAAAATATTTTTAAAAAATAAAAATTAAATTTAAAAAAAACTGCCATAGCTTCCCATTCCACTTCTCCCAAATGAATTCCTCCAAACTGTTATGGGATTTCTCCTGTGAGAGAAATAATTTCATTTCATCATTACAATGCAGTATTATTGCATTTACTGAGTTTGCTCTTCCATAGCGATAAAATTAATCAACAATAAGGACAGAATTAAAATAAAACTCTAGTGATAAACGCTCAGATACTTTCATCAGTGCCTATATGAGTCCCTTGTTTTGTAATATGTAACTATGCCAACCATCCTTCTGCACTTGATAATGGCCTCTACTCATTCTTATGAGTCTCACAGACAAAACCTCTTAACCTCTTAATTCCATTTTAGTGAAGCCTTTTCTGCAGGCCCAAGTGCAGTTGGAACAGAGGAAGGAAAGAGCATAACATGTGCAAAGCAATGCAAGATTTGAGTGTGGGAATAGGGTAAATCGTAGGGAGGTAGAAGAAGCCTAAAATGGGAGGTTCATTCATTTATTCATCAAAAACGCACTGAGCATCTTAAATGCACTAGACACTGGGTGCTGGAGGCACATCAGGGGTGAAAGTTGGGGGCATTGCTAAAGGCTTTTTTTCAACACAATACTAGATAATTTAAACTTTTTCTTCTAGGTATTAGAAACCATAAAATGGTATTAAAGGAAAAATCGATATGATTTCATTTTTTGAAATGACCTGTTATATTATGGAGCAGAAAAGATTGCATAATTAGAATATAATAAAGCTACATTTTAAATAGTCAAGGTAAAGGACCAATGAGAAGATCAATCAATGACCAATCAATGGCAGTGGGACTGGAGTTGGGATGTGTCTAACAGGCACAATAACTAAATTGCCTCATTATTAAATGATAGAAGTTCAAGAATCTTGGCAAATTTTTTTCTTACTTCCTAACATGAAACTAATGAAATCACTCCTTAATCCCATTGAATTAAAAATATTTTATTTAAATAAAATTTATAAATAAGCAGTAACTATTACAATTTTATAATTATTTTAAACTAAAGCAATATGAAGATTATATTAATGGTTAATGGGGGTTTATAGTAATATTTACTTTATTTTCACAACTAATGATCTATTACATTAGAGCATAAATAAAGCCAAGAGTAAAATAGAGGTGCTGTCATATAAGAGACAGTTATTTGGGGGAGAACTGAGAACATAATCGGTGATACTGATATGTCTATCCTGTTTTTAATTATTTTATGATCAGATCAAGTCTCTTTTTCTCCTGTTTTCACAAATAATTCATTAGTAATAAAAACAGTCACTGAGACAAATTATCTTTAAATGTCTTCAATAAATTTAACACTAAATAAATCACTTTGTCCATATTAGTTTCAAGAACACCTGAAATATAATTACCTTGTTTTAGTTAATTAAAGTTGTTTTTTAAAGTTTAAAATATACATGCTAATCCTTCTTTTATCAAACATATGTGAGTTTTTACCTGTGACTTTTAAACACCAAATAACTTAAGAATATATCAGGCAGGTGTAAATATAGATGTTCTAAAGACTTAGGGAAATCTTAGAGCCAAACATTGCCTTTCTGATTTCACACTGATTTGATGCTTTGTGCCAGATCCTTTCACATACATTGTCTTGTTTGGTCTCCATAACCATCCTGGGAAGGACAATTTTACAAATGAAGAAACTGATAAGTTATTTCCCATGTCACATGATTCATAAATGGTGGAAATAATAATTTCAAATCTGATGCTGTTCTATATTGCTAAGGTACCATTGCAAATAATATTGACAGGCACAGTGATATGGCAACAATAAAAATTAAGAAGAAAAGAAATTCCAGATAACAAAATTAACAAATGGGGTGCCTGGGTGGCTCAGTGATTAAGCATCTGCCTTCAGCTCTGGTCATGATCCCGGGGTCCTGGAATTAAGTCCCACATCAGGCTCCCTGCTCAGCAGGAAGCCTGCTCCCCCTCACCCACTCCCCCTGCTCGTGTTCCCTCTCTTGCTGTCACTCTCTCTGTCAAATAAGTAAAATATTTCAAAAAAAGAAAAACTTAACAAATTATTCAGGAGGCAGAAAGGTTTTCTCTTTGTAAGAAATATCCCTCTTTCCTGATATCTAATATGCAGTCACTATGAGGGCCTAACCTGGATCATTTTTATTCCAAGTTTACAACCATCTAATTTATTACCATAGCCCTCCAGAACCACTTAGAACAGGAGCTTCTAGACTATCTTTCAGCAGATAATAGAAATGTTGTCTGGAAAACATATCTATGTTGAAGAGATGTCTCAGAGCATATGGCCACTCTCTGGCTCAGTTCCTTGTTCTGTTTTGCAGATTAAACCACTCTTTATAGAATTAGTCATCACTATTGTTAAAACCACAGATGGGGCCCTGTAGGATAGAGGAGAGTAAGTAGAGCAAACTACTTTTATACTCATGGGCAGGGTTTCTTTGAGTAAAATGATATGGAAAACAACTGAATTACCAAGTCTATTAAGGTCATGTATTTAATAAATAAAATAACAGAAAATAAAGGAAAAGGTTTACATATCTTTTATTTTCATAATAAAAATAAGGCTGGAAAGGGAAATTTTTTTAAATTTTTTTAAAGATTTTAGTTATTTATTTGACAGACAGATATTACAAGTATGTAGAGAGGCAGGTGGAGAGAGAGAGGAGCAAGCAGGCTTCCTGCTGAGCAGAGAGCCCGATGCAGGGCTTGATCACAGGACTCTGGGATCATGACCTGAGCTGAAGGCAGAGGCTTTAACCCACTGTGCCACCCAGGCAGCCCTGGAAAGGGAAAATTTAAAGCAATTTCCCTTTAGTATCTGTATGAAAGTAAAATAATTCTCAGGATGCCTGAGTGGCTTGGTTAGTTAATCATCTGACTCTTAATTTTGGCTCAGGTCATGATCTCAGTATGGTGGGATCAAGCCTCACATTGGGCTCCAGGATCAGCAGAAAGTCTGCTTGGGATTCTCTCTCTCCCTCTCACTCTGCCCCTTTTCCCCACCCTCTCTCCCAAATAGATAAATAAATCTTTTTTTTTAATTATAAGTAAAAATTTTTAATTTAAAATAAATAAAAGTAAATTAATCATTTTTATTCTATTCACGGCAGGCAAATTTTCCTAAATGACTAACCATAATAGTAACTTATAGACTATAGGAAAATAATATGACTACTCTTACCAGTGTTACATATCTTGATGCTACAACCAACAGTGAGGGGAATCATCACAAAGATAGTGAACTGAGCCTTAAGATTTGGATTAAATATACAGTGAAATAAGCCAGGAAGACTTCCCTTTCCCCCTATGCATTCTTCCCCTGCATCATGTGCAATCCCAACCTGATTTGTTGAGCTAATAGTTTAAAGGATTTGAACAGTCAGCCCCAAGTCCTCTAGACCAGAAAGAAAATCTTAGACAGAAAAGACCATAAAACAAGTAGGAAAAGGCATCTTGGGTATTCCCACTTTATTAAGTTGAATTATTCATCACAATGACTAAATATGCATTAACTCTAATGTACTCAACAAATGTTATCTATATTATTATCAGACACTTTACAAGAGAAGGCAATAGAGCAAAGGAAATGTCTTGCCTCCAAAGAATTTAAAAGCAACCTTAGCAGACATTTTTCTAAAGAAGACATACAGATTGGCCAACAGATACATGAAGAGATGCTCAACATCACTAATCATCAGGGAAATGCAGATCAAAACCAAAATGATAAAACATCTCACACCTGTCAAATAGCTAATAACAAAAAGATAAGAAATAATAAGTGTTAGAGGGGATGTGTAGAAAAAGGAACCCTCATTCACTATTGGTGGGGATGTAAATTGGTGCAGTCTCTATGGAAAACAGTATGGAAGTTCTTCAAAAAATTAAAAATAGAACCACCATAAAATCCAGAAATTCTACTTCTAGGTATTTATCTGAAGAAAAAAAATACTAATTTGAAAAGATACAGGTACTTCTATGCTCATCACAGCATTATTTGCATAACCAAGACAGGGAAGCAGTACAAGTGTCCATCAATAGATGGATACATAGGGATAGCTGGGTGGCTCTGTCAGTTAATCCTCTGCCTTCAGCTCAGGTCATGATCCTAGGGTCTGGGTCGAGTCCCGCATCAGGCTCCTTGCTCAGTGGGGAGCCTGCTTCTCCCTCTCCCCTGCTTGTTCCTCTCTTGCTATCTCTCTCTCCAATAAATAAATAAAATATTTTTTAAAAAATAGATGAATGAACAAAGAAGATGTGGCATATATAGGGAATACAATAGAATATTATTCAGCTACAAAAAATAATGAAATCTTGACATTTGAGACAACATGGATGGACCTAAAATGTATTATGTTAAGGTAAATAAGTCAGAGAAAGAAAATACTGTACAACTCATATATGAAATCTAAAAAACAAATCAAATGAACAAGAACAACAACAACAACAAAAGACTCATACATACAGAAAACAAACTGATCATTGCCAGAGGGGATGGGGGGATGGACAAAACAAATGAAGGAGATTAAGCAGAACAATCTTCCAGTTATAAAGGAAGTAAGACATGGGTATATAATATATAGCATTGGGAGTATAGTCAATAATATTGTAACAACTTCGTATGGCAACAGATGGTAACTAGACTTATTATGGTGACCATTTTGTAAAGTATATAAATATCAAATCTCTAGGTGGTACATCTAAAAACTGATACAATGCTGTATATAAATGTTGGCCAGAATGTGAAGAAAGGGGAACCTTCTTACACGGACGGTGGGAATGCAAGCTGGTATAGCCACCCTGGAAAACAGTATGGAGGTTCCTCAAGAAGTTAAAAATAGAGCTACCCAGTTACCCAGCAATACCCCTACTAGATAGTCACCCCAAAGATCCAAATGTATTGATCTGAAGGGTACCTACACCCCAATGTTCATAGCAGCAATGTCTACAAGAGCCAAACTTTGGAAAAAACCTAGATGTCCATAGACAGATGAATGGATAAAGAAAATGTGGTATATGTACATAGGAATATTACTCAGCCATCAGAAAGGATGAATATTTGCCATTTACACGACGGGGATAGAACTGGAGAGTATTATGCTGAGCAAAGTATGTCAATCAGAGAGACAATTTTCATTCATATGTGGAATATAAAAAACAGGGCAGAGGGAAAATGGAATGGGAAGCCATCAGAAAGGGAGAAAAAGTCATGAGAGACTTAACTACAGGAAACAAACTGAAGGTTGCTGGAGAGGAGGTTGGTAAGGAGATGGGGTAACTGGGTGGTGGGCATTAAGTGCACATATGATGAGCACTGGGTGTTATATGCAACTGATGAATTATTGAACTCTACATCTGAAACTAATGTAGTATATTCAATTCAAATTAATTTAAATTAAATTGAATTAAATTTTGAATTGAATTTAAATTTTAAAAATATGGGAATTTAAAGAAAAATTATTTTTCAATAAAAAATAAAATTTTAAAATAAAAAGAACGGAAAACACAAAGAACAGGGCATGTAAGAGGAAAACGAATAAGGAGACAAATTATAGTCACATTAGACAAAAGGATTCATGCTTTCCCTAACAGACATTTTGAGGAGTTCTTTTTTTTTTTTTTTTTTATTTGTTAGAGAGAAAGAGAGAGCGAGCACAGGCAGACAGAGTGGCAGGCAGAGGCAGAGGGAGAAGCAGGCTCCCTGCCAAGCAAGGAGCCCAATGTGGGACTCGATCCCAGGACGCTGGGATCATGACCTGAGCCGAAGGCAGCCGCCCAACCAACTGAGCCACCCAGGCGTCTTGAGGAGTTCTTATTAGACAGTATATATAGTCAGTATATAGTCAGGGTTCTCTAAAGAAGCAGAACCAAAAGGATGTAAAATACGTGTGTGTGTGTGTGTGTGTGTGTGTGTGTGTGTGTGTGTGTGTATGTGTATGTATATATGTATGTGTGTGTATATATATATATATATATATATATATATATGAAAAAATTGGAATTGGTTCATATGATTATGGAGGCTAAGAAGTCCCATGATCTGCAGTCAGCAAGCTGGAAATACAGGTGAGCCCATGGTATAGTTTTATTCTGAAAGCCAGAGGCTGAGACCCAGAATGAGCCACTGCTTTAGTTCAGTCCAAAGGCAGAAAAAAAACTGATCTCCCAGTAGGAAGGCAGTCAGAAAGAAATTCCCTCTTATGTGTCAGCCTTTTGTTTTGATCATGAATTCAACTGCCAATAAGGGACTCACCCACATTTGGAAGGGATATCAACTCTACTTAGCTCATCAATTTTAGTGTTAAACTCATCCAAAACACCTTCACAGAAACACCCAGAGTACTGTTACCAATATCTGGGAGCCCCATAGCCTAGTCAAGTTGACACTAAAAATTAACCATAATAGATAGAAAACAGGCAAATTCAGATGCCGTATAAAACACACATCTTTGGAGACTAAAGCAGAAAATAATGCCTGGGCGCCTGGGTGGCTCACTTGGATAAGCAACTGCCTTCGGCTCAGGTCACCATCCCAGACTCCTGGGATCGAGTCCCACATCGGGATCCCAGCTCCATGGGGAGTCTGCTTCTCCCTTTGACCTCCCCTCTCATGCTGTCTCACTCTGTCTCTCTCTCTCAAATAAATAAATAAAATCTTTTAAAAAAAAAAAGATTGAAAAAAAAAAGAAAATATTAATGCCCAAAACAGAGATCAGAGTAGTACCAGACCTGCAGTAACTGACTCCCAGGAAGAGCAAATATCCCCATATCCATAGGACACCATGCTGGATGGCATATCTCTACCCCCTTGAGGATCATGGGAACCAAGCAACAGTAGAGATTGTGGTGAATGAGCTTTCTCAGATATGAAGCACCCATCTGTAAATCACCAACTTTGTAAGGAAAAAAATCCCACAGAGAGAAATGTACTCTACACTTAAAAGTATATTACATGTAAAATTAATCATGAAACAAATAATACATTTAGAGCAATTAAAATTAATACATTTACAAGATATGAGAAAAACAGTAAGGGACATGGAGAAAACATCAACAAGATGCAACATATATCTAAAATGAATTTTAGAATGAGCAGCAGACATAATGAAAAAGGGAAAAATATTACATGTAGGAACAACAGTTATACAGCTGTTAAAAAAATAATTTTCATCTTGAAAAGACTTTCAGAGTTATACTCAAGATGAATAGTAAGAAATCCAACCTCAGAAATTTTATAGTAAAATATATGAACATCATGGATGAAGGATTAATTTGAAATTTCAGAAAGAAAGTTTAAAGAATCACCTAAATAAAACATATTGTCACTGAATTTCTCATTAGTAATACTACATGTTTATAAAAAACAGCAATAAAACAGATTTAAAGTAAATCTGCTTATTATCACAGTAAGTCATTAATTCTAAACAATGTCAGTAATAAACACTCCTTTCCTCAGAAAACTTCTGGCAGTGTAAGTTCTAAATAATTGCCCAGATGACTGGGAATTTTCCAAATTAACTTTTATGCTCAATACAATAATGCAAATTCTACATTAAAGTTAATTTGAAAAATCCCCAGTCATCCAGTCAGCCCCTGATATATGTGGACACAGCTACACACTCTCATTTTTTTTTAGTAAATTCATAATGAGTTTGAATCATTCAAGCTCTCTTTGGGTGCTCTTTCCAACCACTGTGGAGCTATATATTTCTGAGTGAAGCAGATTAGATAAAAGTGTTGATATGCCAGTGATGGAAAGGATGAAGAAGTAGCATGGGGTTTGCTTCAGCTCTGTCATTCCATGGAGCTATTTGAAGCTTCCTTCTATGTTTGAAACTTCTGAAGCCTATAGCACAATGGATTTTTTTTATGAATCTCTTCCAAACTTATATTTATGATTTTTTCTGGTTTTATATCTGTCCCTTTGTGTGATAAAATTTTAAATTAAAATGAACAAAAGTGTTCTGTTATTGTGAGCAAAGATAGATTGGCAAATTTGGTAACACAGTCTATTAGGTAAGATTACATAAAGAAAATCAAGTTTGACAAAGCAATTAACAAATTTCCCAAAGTTAAGTGTTAATAACAAAAACTATAAAGTTTAGTATTCATTACTGTAACAGACTAATATATTGGTGTGTTAGTCTTCTCAGGCTGCTCAGACTGCCATAACAAAATACCACAGACAGGATGACTTAAGCAATAGAAATTTATTTTCTCACAGTTTTGGAAAGTGGAGAGAAATCAAGTGTCTGGCTGACTCAGTTTTTGGATTCTCTTCCCAACTTGCAGATGATTATCTTCTAACTGTCCTCACAAGGCCTTCTTCCATGTGTGCACAGTTAAGGAGAGAAAGTGAACACTCCAATGTCTCTTCTTATAAGAACACTAATCCTATCAGATCAAGGCCCCACCTTATGACTTCATTTCATCTTAATTGCTTCCATATTCCAAGTACAGCCGCACAGGTCATTAGGATTTTAACATATGAATTTGAGAAAGGAGAGGTAACATAAATATTCAGTCCATAACAATTAGTGTATATAACAGACTACCTAGGTTTCCTTTGCAAAAAAACACATTAGTGTAATTTAAAAACATAAATCCATTATTTTTTTCACTTGTATACTGTAACATTTATTTTAGTTACTTTTTATTCTTTTTCATTGGTATAATTACATATACAAAATCTATGAAAAGAAAATTTTCATGGTCTCCCTTTTTTTCTAACCATTTTTTTGTTTCATTTCCTGACTACTACTGGAAGTAATTTTCCCATATAAATAAGTTGCTCCAAGAATCTAATATACTAGGTATGCAACTTATTGTTTTTATTAGCATAATCTTCATAATCAGCTTTGTAAGCAGAGAGTGTATCTTAAAATTCTATGAAGGATTTGTGACACAGGGAAAATTAGAGAGCTTCTCTGGAACTCAGGTTTCTACTCTATAAAATACGTGTACTT
>RCUC01151984.1:0-76765 GCA_003697995.1 Taxidea taxus jeffersonii | reverse complement strand
GGAGGATGGGAATGACAATGGCGGCCTCCCAATCTCCGGTTCAGAGGAGCCGAGAGCTAGGGGCCCCAGTCTTCAGTGCGCCTTCATAGAAAAGCGTTTAATCCCTCCGGTCTCCCCAGCCCCCGTTTGCGCCCGGAGACCACGCTCAGAGGAAATCTTGGGTAAGCAGTCCCGTCTCACTGGCTTCTGGGAGCGCTCCGAGCTCACCCAGCCTGTGACCAGCATCTCTGTCTCTGGCAGAGTCCCACCTGGAGTTTCCGAACCCCGTAGATCCCTGAGCTCTCCCGGGTCGGAGTCTCCCCGGATCTTGTGGGGACCCCTCGCACAGAGCACCGGCCCATGCCACAGAGCACCGGCCCGTGTCACAGACCACTAGGAAACCTCGGCTCTGTCTCCGCAGCCGGCTTCCCCACTCTAATACCTGTGAGCTCTGCGACACTCAGACACCCCCGATCCTTCTGTGACCCTGCGACCTGCGTCCACGTTGTCCCTGTGAGGTCTTCACCCCAGTTTAGCCTCTGGAGTGATGTCCCTCCATGGAGCCGACTTTTAAAAGTCCTGATTTTGTGCTCTGTTGTTCCGCCACTTGCCGGGAGCTGGCCCCTCCCCCTGGGGTCTATCTTCCTGTCGCGTTGGATTCACTTCTCCACTGGTCCTACCTTTCAGAAAGTGGTCGATTTTCTGTTTCTAGAATTGTTGTTTTTCTTCTCTTTGATCTCCTATTGGATTCATAGGTGTTCGGAATGGTTTGATAGGCTATCCAGGTGATCTCCTGCTGTCTGATGTCATCTCAGCCTGCTACTTCCCCGCCATCTTCAGCCAGACTATTTTCAACTGAGCCTTGGTGTCTTTGGGGGAGACAAAACATTTTTTATTTATTTAGATGTATTTTCCTGTCTCATCCAAGACTTGTGAGATTCAGTCTCCATATGTGTTTTCACCTCCCTTTCTGCACCAATGTTCTGTTTTGTTATTTATCTCTCTAACCCAGTTATATATGTCCTTCCATCTGTCATTAAAATAACAGTTTATTTAGCCTTCTTTTTCAGTGATGCCTCAGTCATGCTGGCATTGGTGTTGTAATGGTTCTGGTTTTCTTTTCTGATCTGAACTCTTAGAAAACACGTTGACAATATTTCTGATGTTAAAATTAAACTAGCACTACCTCTATACAAAGGACAAAATTTATTCCACAGGCCAAGTCAAAGAATGTCTATCATTCCCAATTACAACACACTGAAGTTGCACACCTTTTTCACAATTTTCAAAGTGATGCAACAGTGAATAATCATCATAAACTGTCCACCATGGTTGTCAGTATCAGTCATCAAAGATGACAAGGTCAGAAACAGTGACACCATTTGGGGGTAATCTCAACTGTATTCATTAGACACAAAAATTAAAGATTAAAAGTTCCTGAGAAAGAATATGTTAAAAAAAAAAAAAAGTATTTTAGGACTCATACAATAATGCCTTTTAAGCTTAGGTTTACCCTACTTCCTTTTTGAAGTAGTGTTTCAAAAAAAGGGAAACAAACAGCATTCTTTTCATAAGTGAGATTCTGGATCATAGAGACACACTAGCATGTACCCATTTAAGAGTGTGCAACACTCAATGGGGTTGGGATGTTCTTCTGTGCAGGGCATAGTCAAGCACAAAAAGGTTGCCACATTGCACAACTCCCAAGCAAGTGAGCAGCTACACATGGCTTCCATGAGTCCCAGGTGCTAGTGAGCTAGTAGTTAGGCTGTGAAACATTCCATAGCAACCAGACCCCTCAAGAAGAAGAAGCCAGGTAGGCATGGGTGATGGTCCCTGGCAGAGCCTTGAAGGTGCCCATCTAAAGCTAGAGTGCCAAGCAGATATCTCGGCTCTCCATTACTGTTGCAGACCTGTAATATGGCAATTTATACAGACATTTCTTCCTATTTCAAGTGACTCATGAAATAACACTGCTAACATTTTCCTCCCTTCTCAGTGCATAAACTAGTACCTCTCCTTGGAATAATATTTCCTCAAGTCAATTCTAATTCCCATGAAAGAGGCAACATACAGAGTAGAAGCAGCCTGTATAGAGCTGAGCAGATCAAGCTCCTTCTGATGAAAGCCTAATGGTATCCTACAGTTGCATGCCAGTGATGTGGAATGAAATGTTTAATGAAGCTGTCAATGCAGTGTTCAGACAAATGTAGAGGTCTTTAGCTTGTTGCCACATTCCTGGACACTGCAGATGACTCCTCTGAATAGCTTCTGGTCTTAAAGGAGAAGGGTTTTTCTAAGTGTTAACTATTTTTTTGCAGTTAATCTTGAGTATAGATTATTGAAGAATATTCGATCAGGTTACTTTCTGTAAAGTTTAAAGAAAGCTTGAAATGCAATAACTGACCACACAAGATTCTCCACTATTTTCCTTACATGAGACTACATTTTTTAAGTGGGGTCCACATAATTCACTACCTTGGCAGAGATCATTTTAGTAGGTGATTGTAATATTCTAATTTTAAAAGCTTTAGTAGGGGTGCCTGAGTGGCTCAGTTTATTAAGTATCTGACTCGTGATTTGGGCTCATCATGAGTTCGAGCCCAGCCTCCACTCTGTGCTCAGCGGGAAGTCTTCTTGAGATTTTCTCCTTTTGCCCCTCCCCCACTTGCACGCATGCCCACACACACTCCTCTCTCAAATCTTTAAAAAAAATTTTTAAATATAAACTTTAGTAAAATTGCTCATGTTTTTCTGAATATACTCAAGTCTCTGATTGTTGTATGTTCATCTACCTGCTAGTTGATACCGATTCACTACCATTTTCAGAGAGAGCCTTTTGAAAGTATCTGTTTCAAATACACACATATATAGTTATATATACATGTATGTTCCAAGTAAGATGATCAACAATTGGTTACTATTAATTAAATGGCATTAAAAACTCCAATTTCTATACTGAGTGAAAATATTTCTCCCAATCAGTTTGGAGAGTAGGGAAAGGATCTATAGAGAAACAAAAAGGGTGATTGTGAAAAAAAGCATCAGAGAGGGCCCAGGACTTCCTGTAGAGTGTACTGAGCTTGTCCCTGCCTTATCTAATGTCATCACAGAATATGTCATCCTCAAGAACTATAAAACAAAATGTTAGTTGATGTAAACCTGAATAGTTATCAGTGTCTTAAAAGTGTAGCCCCAATTACATTACTCATGTTCAAAGTGTTTTATAATTCACTTGGGCTGGTAATATCCACACCTATCAACCCTGGTTAGCCCAAATTAATGCTCTTTGACTGTTCAGACTCAAGTCAGCCTGCCAGGGTTTGAATTGCAGCTCTGCTGGTTAACTGAAAATTATGTAAGCTCTTCTTTGCATTTGTTTCCTCAATTTTATTTTATTTTCATTGTTCCCAGTATTTCACATTTATTTTTTTGAGTGTAGTTAACACAAGATGTTACAGTGTTAAGTGTACAGCATAGTGATTCAACAAGTCTATACGTTACACTACCCTAACCACAAGCTGAGTTACTCTCTGTTCCCATACAACACTATTATAAAACCACTGGCTATATTCCCTATGCTGTACCTTTGATTCTTGTGATTTATTCCTTCTGTAACTGGAAGCCTGTCTCTCCCACTCCTCTTCATCTATTTTGCCTATCTCCTCACCGCCCCCAACCATCAGTTTGTTCTCCATATTTATAGATCTGATTCTACTTTTTGTGTATGCATTTGTTCATTTAGATTCTACATGAGTGAAATCATATAACATTTGCTTTTTAATCTTTTATTTATTTATTTATTTTTTTATTGACTGGTGGGAGCCTCCATGTGACTCCTTTATATATTTTTTAATTCTTTTTTTCCCATTTTTTAATTTTTAATAAAAAGACATTTGCCTTTTGCAGTCTGACTTATTTTACTTGGCATAATACCCTCTATGTCCATCCATTTTGTTTCCTCAATTTTAAATAGAAATTATGATAGTGCTTACTTCCTAACATTTTAAAATTAAATGATACAATTAAAATACTTCCAACATTACCTAATACAGGATAAATTTTATAAAGCATTAGGTTTCTATGATTAAGACATAACTGAAATGCACTAAAATGTTGTATGCCATCCTACAAAGAAGGAGAATCAAGTTTCTAAAGGTAATTCCAATAATAACTCAGTCTATAATATTTATAATCTCTAAGAGGTTTTTTGTTCAATAAAACCAGATAGGTGTGCTCACAAAAAAGTGAATGCCTGGTTCACACCCCAATTTCTTTCAGCTTTTCTGGGCATGATGCTGATAAAAAAATACACATGCATTTGTTTTCTTTTGCTTTGCTTTATTTCACTTTGAGTAGTGACTCCTCTTGTTTCCTTTGTTTATCATTTATTTAATTTTTGATATCTTAAGCTTTCCCCTGGCAAACACCAGCCACATGGTATGTAAAGCACCACGTGAATAGTATAAGTACTATAAATATTGTATCAAGGACCTCTCTATTTGCTTGAGGTGATGGAAGATGAATGGAATTGGGAAAATTTTGAGCAATGAGTCCTCTGTAGACTGGAAAATTCCATAGCATATTAGATGTCATAAATCAATACAATTTCTTGCGATTCTGTTGGTTTAAAGATCCTAGCCTTTTTTTGTATTCTTCTATACTACTCCTGATACCTAGGAGTCAAAGGTTACATTGTGAACAGATGGTAGTAGCTGTGATACACTCAGGAATGTATCAGTTCTGGGAAATGTTCCAGAATAGCACCACCCCCTCTCTCAAATCACTCTTCTGAATTATCTTTGTGTAGTTATCTTAAAGTCTATTTTTAATAAGTTATTTCCTTAACCTAGAAATACCCAGTCTTTTAAAATTCCCCTAATTAAAATGTAAATGCTCATGTAAACATAAGTGATTATTTCTGGTTTCAATGTTCGTTGATAAATACTTAAGTTACCAGTGTACACTTCACAAATTTATTATAGCACATGCTGGAGATGTAGGAATGAGCCACAAAACAATTCATCAGGACTAAAGTAAAAAAAAAAAAAATGTCAGTTAGATAGGCATCAAGATAAGCATTCCAAACATACTTTTTTTGCCTAAAGCTAACATCATTTGTCAATTATTTAATCCAAATTATAATTTAATGATGATGTATTATTCATCTCTGTATTACTAAGGTCTAGCAAAAAGCCTAGTTTATAGTAGGAACTCAATAAATATTTATTAAAAAGTTGAATGAGTGACTGAATCAATTAATAATTAGAGCAACAGACTGCAATTGTCGCACTTGCAATTTGACCTGGACTCGGGTTTAAAACTCTATTAGTTCTTCAAAAGCAGCTACAACTTCCCTCAGTCAAGGATAAATCTCTTGAATTCTGCTTCTGGCCAAGATGAAATAACGGAGACAAGGTACAAATATAACAAAATAGGTACAAGATCTGAATGGTCAAACTGTAGCATGTTGATCAAAGAAATCAAAAATCTAAATAAATAGATAGATATTCTGTGTTTATGAATAGAAAGACTCAATATTGTTGAGATGTCATTTCTTCTCAATTTGATCTAGAGTCAATGCAATCTCAATCAAAATCCCAACAAATTATTTCTGGATACAGGCACACGGATTCTAAAGATTATATGGAGAGGCAAAAGACCCAGAATAGCCAAAACGATATAGAACAAGTCAGAAGAAGACCAATACTATCCAACTTTAACAATTACCATAAAGCTACACTTATCATGATAGCATGGTATTAGGAAAAGAATACACAAATGAAAACATCAAACAGAATAGAGAACCTAGAAATATACCAACAAATAGAGTCAGCTGATCTTTAACAAAGGCAATTCAATGGGAAAAGTATAGTCTTTCAACAAATGATGCTAGAAGAACTGGACATTTGTATACAATAAATAAATAAATAAATAAGCATGACATAGACCCTCCACTTTCCACTAAAATTAACTCAAAATAGGTTACAGACATAAAAATAAAACTATAAAATTTCTAGAAGATAACACTGAGAAAAAAATCTAAATGACCTTGGGTTTGGTGATGAGGTTTTAAATACACCACCAAAGAATGATCCATGAAATAAAAAATTGACAATCTGGGCTTTATTAAAATTAAAAATCTCTGCTCTGCAAAAGATACTGTTAAGGGAATGAAAAGACAAACATAGGCTCTAAGAACATATTTACAGAGCAAGTACCTGGTAAGTAAATTCTATCCATAATATGCAAAGAGCTCTTAAAACTCAACAATTAGAAAATAACACAATTTTAAATAAGGCAAAATGTATGAACACGTGCCTCACAATAGCTATATATGCAAATGGAAAGTAAATATATGAAAAGATGCTCAACATCATATATCATCAGGGAATTGCAAATTAAAATAATGAGAGGGCACCTGGGTGGCTCAGTGGGTTAAGCCTCTGCCTTCAGCTCAGGTCATGATCTCAGGGACCTGGGATCGAGTCCCACATCGGGGGGGGGGGGTCTCTGCTCAGCAGGGACCCTGCTTCCCCCTCTCTGTCTGCCTACTTGTGATCTGTCAAATAAATAAATAAATTCTTTAAATAATAATAATAATAATGAGATAACATTTTAGAATGGCTGAAATCCAAAAAAGGTAACACTGAATGGTGGCAAGGAAATGGAGCACCAGAACTACTGCTCATTGGTGGTGGGAATATAAAATTGTACAGCCATTTTGGAAGTCAATTTGACAGATTCTTAAAAAACTAGGCATAGTTTCCCCCACACAATCCAACAGTTACTCTTATTTAAGAGTAGAAAACTGACAGCCACGTGAAAATCTGCACATAAATATTTATAGCATCTTTATTTTTATTGTCATGAGCTGGAAGCAATGATGATGTTCTTCAATAGGAAAATGAATAAACAAACTGCGGTGTACTGCAGGGCAAGCAGTGGAGTATTGTTCAGCAGTAACAAGAAATGAACTATCAAGCCATAAACATATGTGGAGGAACATGAAATGCATTTTGCTAGCTGAAGCCAGTCCCACAAGGCCACATATGGTATGACACCAAGTACACGACATTCTGGAGAAGGCAAAACCATATAGACAAGATTAGTGAGTGGTTGCCAGGAGCTTAGAAAGAGGGGAGGGAGGAAAGGTGAGTAGGTAGACCATAGTAGATTTTTAGGGCAATTAAACTATTCTTTATCACACTGTGGTTGATGGATACATGGCACTATATGCGTTTGTCAAAACCCATAGAATTATATTACACTACACTACACAAAAGTGCATGCACATGCATGCACAGCATGTGCACACACATACACTAACTCATGATGTCAGAAATGGGGTTCATCCATTTAAAAATTAATTAACTCTGGTAACAGGCTGAGTGAAGAAAAATCACATGATCATCTCAATAAACAATGAAAAACATTGATAGAATCTCTCAGAAAACTTGAGATAGAAGGGAACCTCCTCAGTCCCAAAAAGGTATAAAAAAACCTACCACTGACATTATATTTAACTGTAAAAGGCTGAATGTTTTCCCCCAAGTTCAGGAACAAGACTATTATGTCTTCTTTTAATACTTAGAACATTGTAATTGTTTTCAGAATACACCTAGATTGGAAAGGAAGAAATAAAGATGTGTTTATTAACACATGACATGCTTACAAATGTAGAAAATGATAAAACACACCCAAAAAGCTACTACAACTACTAAGTCTATTTAGCAAAGTTGCAAAATTCATTATCATATCCATAAATCAGTTGGAGTTCTATGTACTACCAACAAATCATCAGAAATAGAAAATAATCCCATTTACAATAGTATCAAGTTATATGAAATGTTGATAAATGTGAATGAATATGTGAAATCTTGGATGGAAACCACAAAATATTACTGAGAGAAATTAAAGATGTAAATAAACACAAGGATCATCTGTATCTTCATGGCTCAGAACACACATTATTCCTGTCAATTTTTGCAAATGATCTATAGTTTCAAGATAATCCTCGTCAAAATAGTAGTGGATGTTTTTGCAAAAATTGATGGATTTAGAAATCCATGTGCAAAACAAACTGAGGATTGCTGGAGGCGTTGGGGAAAGATGGGGTGGCTGAGTGATGGGGCGGCTGAGTGATGGGCTTTGGGGAGGGTATGTGTTATGGTCAGTGATGCGAATTGTGTAAGACTGATGAATCACAGACCTGTACCCTGAAACAAATAATACATTACATGTTAATTAAAAAAAGAAAAAGAAATCCATGTGGAAACACACAGTAGCCTAAACAACTTTTAAATAAAAGAGCAAAGTGGGAGGGCTGATGCTACTATGTATGTTTAAGGCTTGTAGGTTATGTAAGTATACGGTATGTTAAGACTCTAATGCTACATAATGCAGACACTACTACCCTGACATAAATACAGATAAATAGGTCAATACAATAGAATGAGGAATCCAGAAATAGACCTGCACCTATATGGACAATAGACTTCCAACAAAGATACAATGGCAAGTTAGTGGCACAGCAGTCTGTTCCATAAATGATGCTGGAACAAATGGACATCCATATACATGACAATAATTTATATCTTATTAAAAATGTAACTAAAGTTATTTTATAGACATAAAGATGAAACCCAAAACTATAAAACTCATAGAAGAAGACATAAAATATTTGCTTCCTTGGATTAGGGAAAGATTTCTTAGTTTTGACATAAAAAGCATCCTCCACAGATGGAACAATTGATAAATGGAATGTCTTCAAATTTAGAAACTTACACACTGTGAAATATATTATTCAAAGAATAATAGCCACATATTGGGAGAAAATGTCTTTGAAGCATATATATAGTAAAGGACTTGTATTCAGAAATATATAAAGAACTCTGAAAAGTAATAAGAAACTTGTTTTTTAAATGGGCAAATATTTGAAAGTGGAGTTCACTAAAAAGAGCAAAGCAAATAAGGAAAGATGAACCACATAATTCATTATAAAATGTAAATTAAAACTGCTTGAAATAATACTACATATCAATTAGAATATCTACAATTTAAAGCCTGACTATACAAAATGTTGTTGAGGATATAGCGGAACAGGAAGTCAACATACATGGTGGAAATGTAAATGGTACTACCACTTTGGAAAATAATCTAACAGTTTTCTTAAAATTTAAATATAAACATATCACATGATCTGATCTAGCCTTTCCCCTCCTAGGGATAAATCAAGAGAAAAAAAGAATGCATATATCCGTACAAACACATGTACACGGACTTTCATAATGGCTTGAGTGGTAATAGCCAACACCAGAAACAATCCACATGTCTGTTAGCAAATAAATTCTTAAGAAACTGTGGTACACCCATATAATGTAATAATACTCAGCGACAACAAAATAAGAAATTGTTGATATATGCAGCAACATGTATACATCTCTAAATTATTATGATAAGAAAAGAATCCAGACACAAAAAGAATACGTATCATGTTATGCAATTTATATGAAGTTCCAGATATGCAAATTAATTTGTAGTGACAGAAAATCAGTGGTTGTGGTGGAGGCAGGGGAGGGGAGAGGTGAAATAGAGGGATTATAAACAGCTTTAGAGAAACTTCCTAAGTGATGGAGATGTTCACTTTTTGATGTGATTAGTCATCATTTCATAGGTTACACATCAGAATTTATAAAGTGATACCATTTAATATGTTCAGATTCTTTTATGTCATTTATACCTCAATATAAATTAGGAAAACAAAATATTAAGAAAAAAAGGATTGATAAATAATTGGCACTCAGGGCATCAATCATTTTCGTGCAATGTTTTGTAATGGCCATATACTATTTCCCATAACTAAGATGCCATTTAAGTCTAAGAACATTTTTTCCTACATTATTAAGTATTTCCTAAGTGTCTAATACCATGCTAGGAGCTGAGAATTTAAACAGTAGTAGAGTCTATGTGGAATATTCTAGTATAAGAGGTTAAGAGCATTGGATTTATAGCATACTGCCTGGGAAGCATGATTGCTTCCCACCTGAATGATTATAGGCAAAAATTCAAGTTATCTAAGTCTCATTTTTTTCTAGGATAAAGCAAGATTAAATGAGACAGTGTATATCATGTTCTAACTAATGCACAGGGCATGTTATGTGTTCAATAGATTGCTACTATTGCCTTACCACTAGTAAGATAGAACCAATGCTTTAAAACAAATGCTTTCAAGTGTATCATTAAGGATCTAGAGAAATAAAAAGAATGCCTGATTTAGAAAACACTGAAAAGCTTTTAATAGGTTTATTTCTCCTAACAGGAGCTGTAATAATTTGTCAGTCTAAAAATACATTTTCATGAAAACTTCTGTCTTTAGCATCCTATTTTTCAATGGCTAAAGAAACCCAAGATTCCTTTAAAATGTCAGAATGGTACACATGACACCAACTAGTGTTGTCTCAGTTAGCAAACTGCAATTCAATTACCCATATGCAAGATGAAGAAAATAAACTTCAGAACCCATTTTAAAGCCTTCTGTCAGCTATAGCAAAGATCACCTGCTGTTTGAAAGTTGTATTCAGCCAAACCATCTAATATACCTGCAAAATGTCTTTTTTCATTTCAATTAGGACATAGAATGTCTCTACTGACAATCTTCAGGACTTTCTCAACAGTATCTAAATTTTGAACTATAAAGTGACAAATTCCTGATCATCATCTTTGGGACTGAAGGCAAGCAGGGTAAAGAAAAAAAAAATGAAACAATAAAATCCCTGTTTAAAGCATGGTTTCCCTTCAAGAACATCAGCAGGAGGGACAGGTACTATGAAGGATGTAGGCTTGGCTGCCATGTAGATTTCACTACTCTTTTCTTCAGAATTTCTAGGCTTAGGACCTATTTCAGTGGCCAAGAAGGGCCAAGACATTTTGTAAATCTGTTTGCATCTTACAAAATGCCTGATATGTATGAACTTATGAAATATCTAAGCTCCTTGGGGCCAAGGTCTAGGGCTGGTCTACAAGGGTAGGCAATAATTTCGTATTTTGAGGCTGGATTACTCCCTGCCTGAATGAGTCCTCCTCCACTCCCACTCATTGGTGGAGCACAAACAATCCCTGGAATTCTGCTTGTTAAACTTCTACCAGAGGTGAACTGGGCCAGTTTGCTGGTCAAGGGAATGTATTTCCTATAGGCATCTGAAATTTATGAGAAGAATAATGAGTAGAGTGGGATGGGGTAGTTATTTCTAAATGACATTGATGCTACAGAGAAAATTAATTAAATGCTAAAGACAGTCATCAAACACTTTAAAACCAAGTATGCAAGTCAAATGTCCTATTGGGTAGCATGCAAATCCTCCATCTCCCACATCAGGAGTATAGACAAAATATCACATTCTGGGCAGAAAATCAAACCCAGGAAATAATAGTTTGAGCAGTTGAGCTATAAAAGGTTAGATACTCTATCCACAAATCTTTTCGGTCAAGATCAGTGTCCTGGTTAGGAAAACCTATGAGCATGATACATGGAATGGAGACCTCTGGGAGAAATCCTGTAAGATTTTAGGTACTCCAGATTCTTCTGAACCTACAGAAATGGCTGACCCCTATTACAAGGTAGTGCTTTCCTCATGCTGGTGGTAAGGGCAGTTGCCTCTCCCCTTCAAGGAGACAGTTTCCCCCTAAGGATATGCCCCATCTCCCTTTCTGTCTACATGGGCACATAGCTATGATTAACTCACAGTATTGATGAGTTGAGGATATACCAGAGCTGTTAAGGAAAAAAGGTCCTAGATCCCTGAGGAATTGTAAGACTTATTTGTCATGTACTTAGAGAAGTTATAGAAATATACATGGAATGCATTCTCAGACTGATTGTTCATGGGGTTCAGAACTAAGAAGTGGGCCAGACAGAGTTTGTAGATCAGAAACACTCTCCTAAGATTTAAAATTTTCAACAATTGAGGACTTCAGAAGATGGTTCCTCATAACATAGAAAAAGTGAAGAGAAGGCCTATATTAAAGGCACGTTGAATTGTTGTGGCAGATGGTGGGAGAAAAAATTAAACGGCTCTGGTAACTGAGCTTTCTTTAATAATACACTATATATGTTCAGAACACCCACAAGATGATTTTGTTTCATAGGAAGATACAGAGCCATAAGGAATGCCACCAGAGAATGGCATAACAACCAAAGAGTTAACTGGTGGTTCTTTTCTCCAGACAAAAGCTGAAGGAAAGAGAAGTCTTTATAGACCTTGGTTTGCTGAAGATAACTAAGTTCACGGACACTGTGAACAACAGGAACAAAGTCTGAATTTGGATGCCTTAAGCAGTATCATATTGATTGACAGGAGTACAGCTGTAGCCAAGGAGGCCTGGCAGCTATAAAGTTATTGAGTGGGCTAACAGAACCAAAACAATCATAAGGACAAAATGGATGAGCATCCAACAAGAGGACCTCTCAGCTTGTACAAGAATGATCGGGAGTATGACAGTAGTCACTCCTATAAGAAGTCTTCACGTCCTTGGCCAGTCCCCAGACCTAAGTCAGTAGGACCATTGATTCAGGTAACTATGTTTCAGGAAAAACAAAACACCTATTTTAAGGAATACTGGAAACAGGATCTGAGTTCATAATAATATTTGGAAAAGATAAGTGGTATCTTGGCCCTACTTCTCCAGTAAGTCTATGGAATCTGGTAATAAATGGAGTCCTGGCCAAAGTCTGACTTACGATGGGTACCTGGAGCATGTGGACCCACTGAGTCAACATTCTCTAGTTCCTGAGGTTATAACTGGGATTGACATACTTGACAGTCATGCCAGTTGCCACACTGAGTCCTTGACCTCTGGGTTAAGAGCTACTGCAGTGGAACCCTCTGAAACTACCCTCATACTGCCAAAATACTAAGTCAAAAGCAGTATGACTTACTGCTTTTACTTACTCCACCAATTCTGGAATTGGGTGGCAGAGATCAGTGTCCCACTTAAGAATCCTAAGGATTTTGACAGTACTAATCCATTCTCACAACTTTTAATTACTCTTGCTTTGGGATTCTTTTTCCTCTGATTCTTTTATTCCCCTCTTTGCCCTTTGAAAGCAGAATAGCATTTTGTAAATACCCACCTATTTTGGAAAACTAAATTTTATTTTTCATATTTTAATGTGTACTTTTGCATTTTAACTGGCTTACCTAATTTTTTGAAGTCTAGAGTTTTTCAAGCTACTTCCCTCAACATAAAGGTGTTCACCTCTTTCTGCCAACTACTAAATAACCCTACCATTTTATTATTTTTGGCTTTATTTTAGCTTTCTTTTTATAGCACAAACAGATGTTACTTTTATAGTCAAGAGTAAATTAAATTTTCCCATACATTTTATCAATTACTATGTTATCTCTTACCTTGTATATCTCTATCTTGCTTCCATCTTCCTTTTCCTTTTCATTGCAACATGTTTTTAGTTGTTTCACAAAGTTCCCTGGTTATTAAAATATCATAGTATTTGTATTTCTCAGTACGTCTTTAGCTTGCCCTTACTCTTTTAATTTTTTTTATTAAGTAATCTCTATGCCCAATGTGGAACTCAAACTCAGGACCCTGAGATCAAAAGTCACATGCTCTACAGACTAAGCCAGCTAGGTGCCCCATAGTTTGGCCTTACTCTTGAATGATGATTTAGCTGGGCATAGAATTCTAGGTTCATAGTTATTATTCTTCAAAACTTCTAATATATGATCTTATTGCATTGCAGCATCTGTTGTTGGTAAAAAGGAGTTTATTGTCTATTTCTTATTATCTTATCAATCCTCTGGTGGCTTTTGAAGTGTTTCCTTTAAACTTGATAGTCTACGGTTTAACTGTGAAGTTTGTAGGTTTGTTTTTAATTTTTATCTTATCTGGAACTCTAGGAGATATATCAAATTGCAGATCAGCTCATTCCTCAATATTTGAAAATTCTCAGCTATTATCTCTTCCAGTACTGTTTTTCTCATTTTCTCAGTGTCTCTTTTTCGATCTCTTAAAACTATGATGGATCCCCTAAAATTCAGTTCTTTTTTGTCTCTTTTCCTATCATTTATGTGCCCTGGGGTGAATTCACTATTTTCCTATTATCCTTTCTCATTTAATGCCCAAACTAGAAATTTTACCACCTCTTAAATTGTTTTTATTTAATGAATATGTTGGTTAGGGTTTATTTCCAAGATGTTAATTTTTTCTTTCTCATACCTACCTTTTCTTATTTCATTTACATTTTTGTTTTACTATTTTATAGATGTGAGCATCCTACACAAGATCATTTCAAATTTTGATTGTTTTAGGGGCACCTGGGTGGCTCAGGGGGTTAAGGCCGCTACTTCGGCTCAGGTCATGATCCCAGGGTCGTGGGATCAAGCCCTGCATCAGGCTCTCTGCCCTGCAGACAGCCTGCTTCCTCCTCTCTCTCTGCCTCTCTGCCTACTTGTGATCTCCGTCTGTTAAATAAATAAATAAAATCTAAAAAAAAAATTTTTTTCATTGTTTTAGAAAGTTAATTTCATTTAGAATAAATGTATTTTTTCATTGTTGATGTTGCTTTACTTGGTATACTATTTCTTATAGCCCCTCCTATGTTAATTTACCAATTTAAGATGTCTGTGGTAACATCATTAACTCCTTCATGTTCTTGAGTTTAAGAATTTGGGGTTGCAGAGACTAACTCTAAAAATGAAGGGTGGGTTGTTTGTTTTTTCCTCCCTGTGTTCTTGCCCTCCACCTCTCATTTCCTATACATCTTTGACTAGTCATCCTGAAATTACCTCCTGGTCAAGTTCCCCAGACTCTAAGTTAGAAAAGTGGTCTTTAATTATCATATGATCTCTCTGAAATGAGGAATTTAGGAGGCAGGGTGGGGGGCTGTGGGGGATAGGGAAGGAAAAAATGAAACAAGATGGGATTGGGAGGGAGACAAACCATAAGAGACTCAATCTCACAAAACAAACCGAGGGTTACTGGGGTGTGGGGAGGTAGGGGTAGGGTGGTTGGGTTATGGACATTGGGGAGGGTATGTGCTATGGTGAGTGCTATGAAATGTGTAAAACTGATGATTCACAGACCTGTACCCCCTGGGGCAAGTAATACATTATATGTTAATTAAAAAAAAAAAAAGGAAAAGAAAAAAGTGGTCTTAAAATAGGGATTTAGAGTGAATTTTACAAAGTTTGAGTATACAGCAGATCCAGTAATGGAACTAATGTTTGCTTTCACAGTAGTATATCTGGACCCTACAACCTCTCAAGGCCAATACTCAGATATAAGATCTAAATGTAGGCAGCATTTATAGGATGTTAGTTTGCTTTCCTTTTCATTGTGCTGGAGGGCTGTGGTTATCACTGAGGCACTGGTTTCATAAAGAGAGTCAGATTTATTTCTTCATCTTGAGTTGTGTACTTTAAGCCCCAACCAACACTAGGAGATGAATTCTCAGATCCTAATGCCCATCTGCAGACCTGGAGCCAAGCAGATCCAGGATTCACATTTACTCATTTTCCTTTAGCTCTGCCATTCATTTATGAAGAAATTCATTTATATTTTTTAAAGATTTATTTATTATTTTAGAGAAATAAAGAAAGAGAGAGAAAGAGCATGAACAGGGTAAGAGGAAGGAGAGAAAGAGAAAATCCCAAGCAGACTTCCTGTGAGGGCAGAGCCAGACATATAGGGCTGAATCTCACAGCCTGAGCTAAAATCCAGAGTGGGAGGCTTAACTGACTGAGCCACCCAAAAGCCCCATCTCTGTTATTTCTAGTCCAAAGTTCAATTTGTAAAGTAAAAAATTACCTTAAAATATTTTAATAATTTCCATTTGTAGTGAAAATAGATCCCAGGTATCTAAGCGTGATTTGATTAATTTAAAATAAAAACTTCCAATCCTATTTCTAAGAGAGTGATAGATTAGAAAGAAAAGAGCACACAGAAGATTTAATTTGGTTTCCATGGAAAGAACACTTCTATGTCTACCATGTCTTAACATATTTTACATCTCATAGATAAGTATAGATAAGTAGAATAAGGAAAAACTAGATATAATGTCCTACACTAAATACACACACACACGCGTGTGTGTGTGTGTGTGTGTGTGTGTGTGTCTGAACTGGCCCTATGGGCAAAAGCTCTGAAAATAAATTCTGTAGAATAGAAATTATTTAAACAATGACTCTGACGGGACAATTAGGTATATAGAATTGAGTATCTGACTGGGAGCAGCAATTCAGTATCAAGGAGGGAAGGAAAAGGAAGAGAAGGAGAAATAGAAAGAAGGATGAAGAGAGGGAGACATGGAGGGAAGATGGATGAAGGACAGGAAGGGAATTTCATGCAAGGACAAAACTCTCTGATTCTAAAGATTATTAGATATTAATGCAAAATCTCACTCCCCGGGGATTATTTTAAAAAGTGTAAATAGCTCTCTTTCTGAGCTAGTTTAAATGTACTTAAATAGCAGCCTTTTCTAGGAGATTATTGAAGCTCCTTCCAGCTTAGTCATTCCCTACCATGCCTTGGAGCTAGACATAGTGCCTTATAAAAGTTCCTTCAACATCTGCATATTCTAGGCATGAAACTTTGAGCTAGTTTTGCTGAGATTCACACTTCAGCATTACTGATCTAAGAGCTTTCTGAACACATATAAACCTTTGGATACTGATTTGAACTACACTCTAGGGCTTCTAGGATTGTCTGCTACTTAATTAGACCTTCTACATAGGAAAAGAGCAATGAGTTGGTGTCCCATTTCCAACAGATGCCTCTGCCAGATGCTCATAGCAACACACACTCCATTTCCTATAATGTTGTCTACTGTTAATTTTTATAGTGTGTCAAAGTCTTTTCTGAGAGTACTTCCAGAATTTGCAATTGAAAAAAAATAGAATAGAAACAATAAAAGGGCTAACCCCTATTTCAAAATTTGTGCTGTATATGCTTTTTAAAGAGTCCTCTCTTTTCTCTTATTCTGTTGCTCATACTTCACTTCTACTTAATTCTTCTTGGTGATTCTAAATTGGAGTTAATGTGCACCAGTAAGGGCCCTGATTATCCACAGTATTACAGAACATTGGATGATGCTTGCAAGTCCACAGTCAGACAATCTGTCCACCTTAAGGCAGGTTTTGATAAAATGTTATGTCGAACACATTGCCACCTGATGCAGGTTTTGATAAAATGTTATGTTGAACACATTGCCACCTGATGCAGAGATAAGAAGAGAATGAATATTTTCCAAGATATGTGAAGATTTTGAAGAAAAGCAAACTAATGATAAATTATATTCACTATGTTATTTTGCTCAAGGCAGTCTCTAAAAAGCTTTCTATGAAGGCATTAGAAGGAAGAACTCAAAGAGAAGGACAGCCAGCCAGGCAATAAGTCCCATGTATCTAGAATCACCACAGAATTTGTCATTAGGAAATATCAATAATGTCACTATTTGTCATCAGATATTACATCCCATAAAAGAATGAGTTTGTGAATATTTTCTTAGAATTACATCAAAGTCTGTATCCAGGGGCATCCAGGAACTGAACTGCAGCTAAATTCTTACTTTACATATTCATCTACACAGAGTAAGATATAATGGAGAAAACACAGGTTTTGTTAGCAAATGTTCCAGCTTTATCATGTATTAATTATGCTACAGTCTCTCTTCAGCTCTTATGTGTCACTTGGAGATTATACTAACATTGTCATTATTGAGTTCAAATGGTATCAATGTCCAAAGCATCTAGCATAGTGCTTAGTGCCTCGTTGGTGTTTAATGAATCTTAGTGTCCTGCCCACCACTTCCACCCCCACCACTAAACTTTTCTCTCAATGATTATTCTTCATATGGCCCTCCCTCTGTATCTCCTCAAATGTGACAGACCTCAGATATAAGCTAAATGATACCCTGCTTTCAAATAGTTAGAAAAATAGCCTCTATTGTCTATCTCATGTTTTACGTGAAATCCAAAGTGCTCTAAAATTTCAACAAATTCTCAAGAACTTACATTCGTGGTCTTATCTGGATCCTAGTTTCTGCCCCAGTGAACTCTCAAATTTCTTTCAACTCACCATCTGCTGCCAGTTGTTTCTCTTTCCTCCAAGCTGGTCCCTATGCCAAACTAATTCATACCCTTTATTTCAACAACAGCAACAACAACAACAACAACAAAACAAAACAATTACTTAAGCAATAGAGTTGCACACTGCAGAGATGAAGAACTTAAAACAGAAAAATACATGTCCTTGTTTCTGCACTTCCCTTCTCTGTCCAGAGTGGAAATTTCTTTTTGGACATCCTTTTCCTCAAGGCCTAGCCCCTAACTCTGTTGCTTAGACTTTTTCTCCTATTTTTCTTCCTTCATTCTTATCATTTGGTTTTTTCCTCCGCCACTGAATTTACGTTCGTCTTTTGGTGTTTAGATAGCTCTCCTGCATTTTCTCAACTTGCTTCTTCATGAGCTAACCTTGTACCCTCTATTAACTTAATAGAGCATATTCAGTTCCTTTATTCAGAGGAACTAATGTGATATTTAAAAAATTCAAAGTTTTTTATATCACATTAGAAGTTGTGAATATATTTTCTGAAAGAAAATAATTATTTTAAACACAAATATTATTGCAAATATATAAGTGAAATATCTTTCTATCTTTATTTCCCTTTTTTTTGGTTCTTTCATTTCTTTTCTATGGCTGAATTACTTTTAGCATTCGTGGATTAAATAATCCTCAATATATTGCTTGCACATTGTACACTGAGTCTTAGCCCAAGAATAAATAAAGCGTAACTGATTATAATAGTCAGAACAAGTCCTTCTGCCACAGAACACTCAATATAAGAAAGCTTTCATTTTTTTCTGACCCCAAGTGCACTGCAGTCTTCACAAGGACACAAATTTTGTGTTATTCGATGGAAAATCCCAGCAATAGTTCAATAGTGCTTGGCAAAGTAGGTACACAAGTATATTGTACATATATTTATATTACATATTATAAAAAAAAGTGAATGGTCTTTGAATCATTATTCTCATTATTCTGCCCATCACAATAATAACAGTGTTCTATTTATTACTGTGTCACAACTATCAGCCCAATAAGTGTAATATTTTAACATAAAAAGTTGATTATTTCCAATGGTTCTGTAGATTAAGTGGGCTCAGCTAGATGGTAGTCACTTGAGGATCGCCAGTGCCAATATGAGATAAAAACTGGGTCTGGAGTTCTCGAAAGACTCAGCTGAGATGTATATGCACTATGACCTTTGCACTCACATGCTTGGCCCTTAGGTATGATTTCTAGTTGTAGAAGGAACTTGAATTTCTGTTGTGGTAGGTCAAGACTCAGACATTAAAGCAGAAGCTGCCAGTCCCCTGAAAAACTGAGCATGGTACTAGCATAGTACAATAGACTGAATGCTTATTTTCCCCAAGAATTCATGTAAAATCCTAATGCCCACTGTGATAGTATTTGGAGGTGGGACCTTAGGGAAATGATGGCAGGGCCTTTACAAATGGGATTAGTACCCTTATAAAAGATACCCCAGAGCTCTCTGGCACCTGCTACCATGTGAGGACACAGTGAGAATATGGAAAGCTAATTTTTACCAGAATCCAATGTTGCTGGCAATCCAATGTTGCTGGGACTTCTCAGCCTCCAAAACTATAATAAATGTTTATGGTTTATATGGTATTTTTCTTATAGCAGCTAAATGGACTAAGACACATACTATTTATTACTTCTCCCATTATCTCTTGGTCAGAATAGTCACTGGTAGGCTAACCTAGAGTCAAGGGGGAGGAAACTACATTCTACTTCTCACCTGGATTAACATCATCAGTAGCAAATACATTGAACCCTAACCATGGATCAAGCCCCATACAAAACCAAAAATATACATTACCTCATTTAATTCCCATAACAACTAACTGAGATAGCTACCACCATTGTCTCAGTCACACAGTCAGTGAGTTGGACAGTTGACTATTGCTCCTTGTGGTCTGACTTTGATGTCCAGGTTCTTTATCATTATGACACATAGGTTCTGATTTAACTCACCAGAATATTCTCCTAGTATGATTTATTGCCATCTATCTTTTAGAGGATGGCCAGCAGTTGACACATTCATTTGTTTTTTAGATGTCCATACAGTTGGTTTTGCAAAGACGAGATTGCAATTCAACCGCAATGGTAGGGTTTTTGTTTTGTTTTGTTTTTAAATCCATTGCCAACTAACTACATGAAACCACAGATAAAACTGGAAATTTATACTTGGTCATGGTTGCTTGTGAGGAAATAAAAACCACCCATGTTTATATTCTGTTGGTTTTTAAAATTTATGGTATCTTGATATCAGGTTTTAAGCTTGGGACAGAGCTCAAAAATATTTGCTCACCCAACATGATACAGAGTTTGCCCAGAAGGGCATGTCAGATAATTATTTGAGTTCCTATTGTTCCTTTAATTGCAAAGATGTTGCCATAATATTCCTGCATTTCAGCCTGATCTCTCCAGTCCTAAATGTATGAGAAGTTATATTTGGCACATGAACAGGCAATAAACTAACATAATGAAAAAATACTGTAGCATGTTTGCTTTCATGAACATCTTTTGCAGTAATCTAGAATAGCTTATCAAAGCCTGTAAAATAAAAAAAAATACTCATTTTTAGCAAGAAGTTTCTTCTTGTTATCTAAGTATGATCGTTTTTTCCCTAATTCAACTTTTTCCATTTTACCAAGAAATCACAAGGGAAAAAAATAAAGAATTCCATACCTATACAAGTAAATCACTAAAATAGTAAAATTTGTTTTATAAAGCACCTTACACCTTCCATTGCACAAAATTATCCCTAAATTATACAAATAAAAACATTATATAGATCCTAAGGCAACTTAAATGTTTAAATCGTGTAAGCCTTCCTTTTTGTCTAAAAACTACTCTGACAAGTTGATGGTCTCAGTGTTCGAGCAAAAACCTGACGTTCTGAATTTCACATATTCAGTGATTTATTTTCCTTTCATCCAGTGTTTGTCATTCTATTAGCAACACGTTATCGCTGAATGATGTTATCATAGAATTAGCCTTAACTTTCAATCCCAAATTCATTTGTTTAAAAGGAATCAATTTGTCTCTCATCATCGAATCCTTACAAAATTTGTTCCTATGATTATTTCAGCACACTGTTTCAGAAAAGTGGATCCAGCATTTCAAATTTCCCAAGTGACTGTGAGAAACAACTCAGTGGTGGAGGAGACTCAAAGGAGAATGTGAACTTGCAGTTTAAAATTAAAAACAAAATGATAATCCATGGCAATCAGTCTTTCTTATTTCCTTTGCCTACTCTCCAATCATCTTTAGGGACTAAGAAAATGGAATGGGGCCCAGAATTATGATAATAGTCCAGAACATAATCATTTAAATAGGGCACACGGTCTGAAATCTTGAGTTCATTTCCTGCCTTGCCCCTATTTGGTTAGGAATTGCTTGAGGGGCTGGGAAGGACTGTGTGAATGCATAATCTAAAATACATGTTTCTTCCGAAGAAAGAAGCATGATGCTATCTTCCAACACTCTTTGAAATCCTGAATTAAAATTTATAATGTTGGGGGTGGCAGTAATTATGTAAAACTTGTTCTAATATTATGTGAAGATTTCAGTATTAGACAAACCTTAGTATGATTTCAGAATAAAAGACATCTTTTATTCCGAAGACTAAAGAGAGCACCAAGAGTAACTGCAAGCTTTATAATGAATTTTTTTCAAAACGATGTTGTGATTTTCTATCCACACTTAGTAATCATGATATTCTGAATAATAATGAGTACTTTCTCAATTCTAAAGGCAATTCCTAAAATACGGTTTAAAACTTAAGAGTTCAGTTCTTCTTTTGTCTCTCATGACTTGACTAGTTCAATGTCTAAGCCATGTACAAGTATTTTTTGTGTCATTTGGTCAATGTGAAAAACAGGACCAAAGTTGAGGAACATGGGATTAAATAAAAACAAATTCCTTCTGTATGGGGAAAAAAAATAGAGGAAAAGCAGGTACCTCTTCATTGAATAGTTTATTGAAATACCAAAACCAAATAACAAACAATATACAATAAAACACTGTCACTTTTATTGTAATAAAATACAGATCTCTTATCCTGAAAGCCTATGAGAAATTGTAATTCAGAAAATATGCCAACTGCTCTATTGATCTTTATGAAGTAAAAGATAATGAATTCATAATAGCCCACTTAGGAACAATGAAGATCTTTCATTCTAAGTTGAATGCAGAGGAGAAAATGAGGGGACAGATGAGATAGCAATAAAGAAAAAACACTATTAAAACATCATCCTTCAATTAGTTTCTACCACAGAGGTTCACGTAGAACAACACACTGTCATGACCAGGGACCAAGGCAGTTAGAAGTGATATACTGGCTTGTGGCTGGGACTGACTGATGTGCTATGTCAGGAGTATCCTACAGTAAATTAGCTTAATTTTGATTGGAAAGTACTAATAATACTTTATTATTATTAAAAATAACATATTATTAAAATAATATATTATATATTATTAAAATACTATTAAAAATAATACTTAATTTTGATTGGAAAGTACTAATAATAGTACTAAATATTCACAGTGTATTTAATACATTGGAATGATGAGAAGACTGTCTGGAGGAAAAAAGTAAACTCCTCACAAGTGAGAAGACTACCACTTGCATTTTTATTCAACTGTGACTATTTGTATCAAGCACAATACAGTTAGGTTTTCTCTCTGATATTAAGACAATACAATAATATTGATAAAACATTACAGAATCTTATGCTAGAGTTCCTAAGCCCTTAATAAACCTTCAAACTGAACAGAAAAAAAAAGTTTTAACTTTAGGCAGTAAGAAGTTCTCATACAGTAACTGTTTTCAAAGGAATAAAGTTTTGGTATCCAAAAATTAATACCAGTATAATCAAATATTTTAATGTGAAAGTTTACCTAATGAATTTGAGCAGTATACACAACAAAACTCTTCTGGTTCTGGAAAAACAGCCCTGTCGACTACTCAACTCAATGTCATGAGAATTCCTCAATAGTCTGTATCACTTTGGTAATAAAATGCCATTTTATACTTTCATCATTTTTTATCTAAAATCATACACTTGTATTTCTTCAAGTTTAGATACAAGTTAAATTATAACAAGTATTTAAGACATTTTAAGAAATGTTAAATACTTTTTATATCTTAAGTCCTTAGAATATCTGGATTTATGCTAGTATTTGGCACTAAATCATAAAAAATTTTGGACTTTTAACTGGGTAAATATATAGCTGAATAAAAAGTAAAATAAATGCCAGAACATGCATTATGTTATTTCAGAAATGTACTTTTAAACTACCTGACATCACACCTTTTCCTAATGTTTAAATGAGAAAATAATTATAAATTTTTTGAGGGATATTAAGTTAATACTTAGGGGGCATCTTTGAAATATTAAACAATTAGGCTATAGCGTTGAAAAGGAACATAGCTTGAGTCTGCATGGACATCATTCAGGAAGGTCTGAACCATCTTGATGATTAGTACATGTGGATAAGGCTTTCAAATGTTTTGTGCTACTAAATAAATGTGAGGGATTACACAGATGGAAATCTGAATTTAAATTATATGACTGTGAATGTGTCAAGGGGAATAGATAGAGACACTAACAAGATTGAAGACTTTTTTTTACAATGATGATCTAAAAATGGGTCTTGCAGTCTGAGCAAGGAACATTCATTTAAACCGTGAGAAAAATAAAATATAAAGTCCAACGTTAAAAAAGAAGAAATTTGGTTAATTTAGATTACAAAGCCAACTGCCTCAAAAATATGCAGGCTGCTAAATTTAAAAGGAAGTTTTACATCAACCCATTTTTACCCTTTAAGTGTCTAGCTGCCAACAGAATGCAGATATCCAAGCTGATGACCAAAGCACAGATCACCACAGGTCAATTCACTCTCTTTACTGGAAGTTAAATGAAATGTTCCTTTGAATGTAAGTGGAAAAACAGTTTATCAACAAGTTGTTTTAGTTGCTGTAATAAGACAATTCAAAGAGAATCAAAGTCTCAAAAAATTATCAAAATATTGAAGTAACAAGGTATCCTCATCTGCAAATTATAGAAATTTTGCTTTGGTTGAAAAGATGGTACTACCTGTCAGAATAATCTGAGAGGTACAGTTTGGAGCGCTCAGCTGCTTAGTACTGTGAGGGCCAAGGGTGGCTACACCAAGATGAGCCACTTTGGCAGGACATTAAATTAAAAGTAATCAAAACCCAGCTGATTCAGAGAAAGCTCCTTATATCCCCTCAGCTTCCTGCCTGTACCAGGGAAGGAGCCATTTACCTAAGAAAATTTTTTAAAGATTTTATTTATTTGAGAGAGAGCAGGAAGTAGAGGGAGACAGAATCTGAAGCCAACTTCAGGCTGAGTGCAGAGCCCAAAGCAAGACTCTATCCCCCAAACCTCGAGATCATGAGCCAAAACCAACAGTCAGACATTTAACCAACTGAGCCACCTAGGTGCCCCGACCTAAGACACTTATCTATGTTTAGGGTAAACTTTGTTCTCCAAACTTCTCTTACCTTCCCACTAATGGTCTTTCTCCCCTCTGTATTCTCAGACTCCACTCCTCTCCTTAGCTCATCTAAGCCTCATGTTGCCTGTCTTTAGAGTTCCGATGTCTGTGTGGATTCCCCTTATGTATACTAATAAATTTGATTTTCTCCTGTTAATCTGTCTCGTGTCAATTTAATTTTTAATCCAGCTAGGAGGAGCTTGAAGGACAGAAAAAATTCTTCCTCCTCAACAGTATAACAGAGTTTGTGCACCCAAGTGGCTGGCAAAACCAAGTTATCATCAAAAATAATGGCATCCAGACTATGTAAAATAGTACTAGATAAAACTAATTCAGGGCGCCTGGGTGGCTCAGTGGGTTGGGCCCCTGCCTTCGGCTCAGGTCATGATCTCAGGGTCCTGGGATCGAGCCCCGCATCGGGCTCTCTGCTCAGCAGGGAGCCTGCTTCCCTCTCTCTCTCTCTGCCTGCCTCTCTGCCTACTTGTGATCTCTGTTAAATGAATAAATAAAATCTTAAAAAAAAAAAAAACTAATTCAGTCAAAGTTCTAGAAAGCATCTAGTACTACTCACCATAATGGTTGGCATTAAAGTACCCCATTAATAATCATTTTTCTGAATTACTTAACTCAAATGTTCAAGAAATATTGCTGTGGTGGTATGACTCCCTGAGGTACTTTTAGTACTGCTTTTGTACTTTTCAGATTTTAACACTTTTTATAAGTTGCTAAGTTTAAGAACCTGAAATAGTTTCGCACATGTATTTTATTTTGATAATTTTTAATTGTTCATAAGAAGGCCTGCTATTCCATACGTAGAAATTAAGTTTATTTTTTGAACCTAGAATTTCATCTATATAGTGAGAGAAAAATGTAAGTGGGAGAAAAATGTAAAAAGGTTCCTTACACTTATCTTGTGACCCAGACATAGGATCAGCAAGAGAAAGCAGTAGCTATTGTTATCTTCCTTAGTTTAAGAGGATCAAGTAAATCATGTGCATATAAAATGATCACTGATACTTTATTATGGGGTACTAGTAAAAATGTGTATCATTGGCAAAAAGAAAGAAAGAAACTCCATGTTTAGGAAAGCTGAGACTCCCACTTGGGTTTACAAGTGCATCTACTGGAATCTTAAAATCTAATTTTTACTTACAAATAAAATATTTTTACTTAGTCATTTTTTTGTATTGTAATTTTAAGAGAATCAAAGTCTTATTTTAATCAGTTGGATTCATTAGAGCTAACTAAGGATATCTGAAATAATCAAGTTTTATGTGTAAAATAAGTTTATGACAAAAAAGTGTTTCTTATTCGGTGTAAGAACCCAATCATTTAAAACCAACTTCCAACAACACACAAACATACACACACCCCAACATTCCAACGAAGGTATTTCCTCCTACAAAGTAATTGTAGTTTTAAGGCTATAAGGCAAAAGTTCATTCCAACTATTATGACAAACATTATAGCAAAGCTCTTTTCCCAGTTAAGTAAATATACTTAGACAAAAATTCAACTCAATTATTTGATCCACAGTAAGTACTGATTTTACTTAAGTTTTAGAGTAATTCATTTAAACACTAATATTCTTTCTTATCTAAATAATGGCTATCTAATGACTAAACCAGAAACTGTTACTGAATTACATAGACCTTCCCACTGAGTATCATTGAGATTGATGCCCTCTCGTTTCAGCTATAGTTTTATTAAAGGCTGAATGTAAAATATTTGTGGCTCATGTTATTCGGCCAGAAGCTGTGATAACATATCTCAGATCTTTACTAATGCTTTTAGGAACTCTAAGGGTCAAGGGCAGGCCACCCCAAGATAGGCCACAAGGCAGGTACATTATCTTCAGCTGAAAATAATCAAGGCCCAAAAGACTCAAGAAGCAATTTTTGTCTTCCTCAGAACTCCTAAAAGAATTTAGACAGAAGATCTGCTACAGATCTTCTGAGAGAGAACACCACCTAGAATACCTAGGCAGAGAACAACACCATACATAGCTACAGAATAATATGAACTAGGGGTAGTAGACAAAGAGGAATCTAGCAAACTCAGAGTTCTTATCTTTGTCCCACTGTTTCTGCATGGCCCGGCAAACATTTGTTTACCTGTGGCTTTCCTCCTGTGACTTTCCTTCTTTTACTTTGAAGTCCCAGACTCTTCCTCCCTTAATTCAGAATGACTTATATACCTCATTTTGCTGGTCTTTGCAATATCATGTCTTTGTAAATTACCCATACACGTGAAATTAAATTTGGTTTCCTCCTATTAATTTGTCTCATGTAAATTTAATTCTTAGCTAAACTAGAAGAATACTTGACAGAGGAAACTTTTTCCCTCTCCAACAAAACAAATTCAACCTTGGACACTCCTTTAAAGTCATGTAACATACATATCTGATATAGAGAAAAAATACACCTCTTATGGCCACAAAATCCTCTCTAAAGGAATTTAAAAGACTTGAATCTACTGGTTCTGATCAAGCAACAAGGAAACATAGTTCAAGGTCATGGAGGTGAAAAGGAAATCCAATCATGAATATTCCTTAAAGTACAGTAAAGAGAAAAGAGTTAAACCAAAGTGAACTTATAGGGACAAAATGTCAAATCTGAGTTTACAGAAAATGCCCAACAATATACACATACAGGAACAGGCATAAGTAAGGGGGGCATCTATTTCAGAAAAGCTAATGTGAATCCATTTTGGTGTTGAAATCAAGCAAAATTTTGACTTCAGTGTTCTCATTTACTCTAAACATTTGGATCTTGATTTCCAGATGATCAAGACCTAATTTCTTATGAATAGCTGCCCTTCTGTTGTCATTGGAAAATGGAATTACCAGCTTTTCAATAAGTTTTGTTATTTCTGACCATACATCTTCAGTACTTCCCAAGTTCAATGGTGAAGTTGATCCTTTATTCCTAACCATTCCAGTCATCTTCCTTTTGTGCTCTGTGAATGCTTTTGTCTGGTTTACTAATAAATGTGAGACAAAGCAGGGACTGGACTTAACTCCCCTCAACTGTGACTGCAAAATTTTTTTTTTTTTTGCATTCTTTTTCTGCCTCTATAACAACAACAACAAAAGCTTAAAAAGTGAAAATTCTATGCTTCTTGAGTAGCCAGTCTTTCAGGAATACAGAAGAAGGATGCTCACTACAAAGACTGGTGAAACCAAACCAAAGCAACCTGTGCCAAGATGGAACCCACTGCTGAACTTTCACGGACTTTTCCCCTCATTATAATAAAAATTGCACCCAGAGGAAGAGATTTAACACATTAATTAGATATGCAATGCATAAAGAAGCATGATCTTAAAGTGCACAGGTGCTAATAAATCCCCACCTCTCCATGCTTAGATGTCATTCTTTTCCCACCTAGGTTTCTTTAAAAATCTTTCCTGACCTCTCCTTGTGGAGTTAGCCTGAGGAGCCTTTCCTTTGTGCCACCTCCCTTGTTTTGAAACTTAAGCACCTATAATGCCTTGCCTGAAACTCCAATTTGGCCTCTTGTCAATTTCTATTGCTTGGAGAGCCCAAGGGCCTGGTTTAGCAACACATGGGCCTAAAATAAACTCAACACTACAGATCTTGACTCAATAGTGTTGCAGGGTTCTTGTCTGGAGGAGTCAAAGAATGAATCTCATAGACACAAAAGGGTTAAGTGGTAGTTTATTAAGTGAAGATAAGAACAGAAAGAAGTCTCTCTGGAGTGACGGGGTCCCTTTCCTGGTCACCAAATGATGTAGTTTTAGAATGTTAGTGAGGTCTGGAGCCAACAGCTGAGAAAGAATTCTTGAGATGTGTTTGGAACAAAAAAGTGATTGTATTAAAGCACAGGAACGGGACCCGTGGGCAGAAAGAGCTGCACTAGGGTCATAAAGAGTGGCCCATTACATACTTTCAAGTTGGGAAGGGGTTGAAGATAGCCTAAGTCTCTGAGGAATTTTGGAGGCAAGGTTTCTAGGACCTTGGGGGGCTAGCTATTTTTAGGAAATGGTCATTTATTACTGTCTAATCAAACCTTAGTCATGAGACCCTTCAAATGTGTATGGGTGGGTCATATGCTTGGGGGTTGATTGCCAGCATGTGTCTTGGATGGGCGGGGTGGTGGGGAGAGGGTGGGATAAGAGATAAAAGTAGTTTCCAAATGAATTATAAGTTAAAATAGACTTATGGGATCCTGGAGATCAGGCTAAGATTACCTTTTGCCCTTAGCAAAGGATCAACATCCAGGCAGTTGAGTCCCTAGAGGAATGTCACCCTGCCTATTTCAAGGACTTGTCAGTGGGCTGTAGGTAAAAAGAACATTTAATAATTTCTTTCTGCCTTTGTTTACTTCATCAGTAATATAGAACACATTGGTACTGCCTTAATTTAGCACAAATTTATTACTCTATTTCAGGTAATACTATTTTATCTTTTCTGATGTCTAAATTGAGCTACTGGATTAACAGAGTATACCAATTGCCTTAACTAAATATATGGTATAGTATCTGTGGATATAAAGAGTTGGCAAATTCTTTGAGGACACCTTCAACATGTCCTATAAGCATCATGATTGTTTTTTTGTGCCCAGCATGAAGTTTTTGAACAGATGACCATATGTTCCCTAAGAAATTTGAAACTCAACTACACATGTGCACAGAAACACAGCATTATTTTAATGTATCACATCAATAAATATATAAAGCACATAGCAAAGAAATACCTTTTATCTTTTTCAATCCATATATTCATTCTACTCCATGATTCTTACAAACTTTAATATGGGCAAAATCAAGTTTTAGTAATAAGTATCTTAGTGCCAGCACATAAAGAACACAGAAGTCCCACTTTTATAAGGGAAATCTACATTTATAAAGGGAATGGCCGGGGCACCTGAGTGGCTCAGTCTGTTAAGCAGCTGCCTTCGGCTCAGGTCATGATCCCAGGGTCGGGGGATCAAGCCCCACATTGGGCTCTCTGCTTAGCACGGAGCCTGTTTCTCCCTCCCCCTCTGCCTGCCTCTCGGCCTACTTGTGTTCTGTCTGTCAAATAAATACATAAAATCTTAAAAAAAAAAAAAAGGAATGGCCTTTTTTTTTAAATTTTTATGTATTTATTTGACAGAGAGAGATCACAAGTAGGCAAAGAGGCAAGCAGAGAGAGAGGAAGGGAAGCGGGCTCTCTGCTCAGCAGAGATGCGGGGCTCCATCCCAGGAACCTGGGATCATGACCTGAGCTGAAGGCAGATGCTTTAACCCACTGAGCCACCCAGGTGCCCCGGGAATGGCCATTTTTAAAGGTATTTCTCTCTGTAGGCCAGGCAGAGAAAGACTTCTAAAGCAGGAGAAATCTAATCAATGGAGAAGACAAGGATCTAAATCCACAAAATAAACTTCACCCTTGTTTACTGTGCTTTTCTTGGCAACCTAGCATAAATGTGCCCCCCCCAACACCCCCATCTTTCTTTTGTCATTACTTAAGATGGTATTTAATGTGTTAGCTTGGGCCTTCTCCGGGACTTACTCATTCTGGGTATCTCTTATGTATATATGAGGTATACATGTTAATAAATTTTATCTAAAAAAAAAAAAGAAAAGAAAAGAGAAAGAAAAAAGAAACTCTCCCTCCCCAGAATTTAGAACTATTTTTCAAATGCATCTTCCCATCATTTCACTGTTTTTAAACAAGTATGATTCTTGTTATCCAATTACTTATTTACATTTTTAAAAAAATATAAGGATCAAAATCTAGTAGCTTTTCAAGGACATCCAAATGATTATTTTGAGTTCAAATGTCACACAGTCTTCAGAACTAGCACTGGATTTTTCCTTTAGTTCTGAGATTTGACTTGCTCTGGAGTAGGAAATTAAAAGCAAAATAAAGAACTACCTGGGGTCGGGGGGAATCTAGTTAAAAGAAGAATTTTCCTTGAATTACCTTGTGATTCTAGTGTTGTTAAAAAGAATACCACAGGCCCAAAATGGTGTCACTTAGGCCAAGTCACCAACCAGACTTTATAGAATATCTTATTATTTACTTTTTTATTTTAGAGAGGGAGAGAGTATATGCAAGTTGGGGGGGGAGCAGAGGATGACAGAAAGAGAATCCATAAACAGCCTCCCCACTGAGCACAGAGCCCTATGTGGGGCTGAATGCCAGGACCTGGAGTTTAAGACTTGAGCTGAAATCAACAGATGCTCAGCTGAGCCACCCAGGCATCCCCAAACCAGAGCCTAATACCTAATTTAATTACACATTCAACTTTCCCCAGAAACATAGTCTTAATGGTAATCAGCAATCAGAGAGATAACCTGTCACATGAGCCTTCTCCATGTGACAAAGACATGCAATAATCTACATGTTAAAAGCCTCTACCCTTACCCCTTTAGAGAAAGTGATCTTGCCTAAAACAGTCCTTTATTTTCTTTTAACTTCTTGCCCCACCTCCTTCTTATAAAAAAAATTAAATTTAAAAAACCTTCATTTTGTACAACTCCTGGGAGCTCCCCTTTACTTGCTAAAGGGGATGCTGCCCAATTTATCATTTAATAAAGTCACCTAAACCATCAAATTTACTCAGCTGAATTTTGTTTTTTAACACTAGTATGTACATATATACATAGGAGAGCACACAAATTTTGGCAGTGTGAAATCTTGTATTTGATTTTCACTTCCATTGTTACTAGCCATGTGACATATGGCAGGTTACTGTACCTAAGAAAATGTTATTGGCATTCTAGAATGTAAATATTTTTTTAAAGATTTTATTTATTTGAGAGACAGAGATCACAAGTAGGCAGAGAGGCAGACAGAGAGAGAGAGAGGAGGAAGCAAGCTCCCTGCTGAGCAGAGAGCCCAATGCGGGACTCGATCCCAGGACCGTGGGATCATGACCTGAGCTGCAGGCAGAGGCTTTAACCCACTGAGCCACCCAGGCGCCCTAGAATGTAAATATTTTTAAGTAAGATTAAGAACTTCTCCCACCCTTGTTGTAAAATGTTATTCTTTTTATTCTGCTTCAGTGATCTTATTGACATTCATTATTTTGATTTCTCTAAGTTGCTTATTCCTAAATAAATATCTTTCAAGAAACATTTCCTTTTAAATTCCCTAAGTATGTATCTATTTGCTTGAGATTCCCATTTTTTTGTAGCTTAGGCAATTCAAATTCACTGTGCACAATGAAAACTCACCATCTTCCTCCTTTAAACTTTCTGTCCTCCTGTGTCATACTGGTGTAAGTATAGAAGTGGATCTCATTTGATCTGCTACTGTCTAGCATGGTCATTTTTGTTCTCTTCTACTTCAGTTACAGGTGTAGATGTTCTTGGTAATTCAACCCTGCCATTCTCTTAGCTTCAATACTTCAGTGAATTCCAGTTTCTTACCAAGTAGAATTCACATCCCATAATACTATCCAGGACCTCTATGCAATCAACCTGCCTACCCTTCTGGTTTTAGTTTCATCATTTCTTGACTCACTACTCATGCTGTTTTTGAATTGTTTGTATTTATCTACAAGTATCAAGATGGCTACAATTCTTCTCCCTTTCCTCATGATTTTCTGCTTATACTCTTCTGCCTTCTCTAATTTATTAATATTGTCTTAAGACACAGATTAGGTGTCATCTCCTACTGTAAATAAAACTCTTTCCTACTTCTTTTTGCTTCCTCCTCAGATTCTTATAAAATAAAAATTAATTTACATATCATTACTCCATTTCAAAGGTATTTTAATTATCTTTGCCTATGTCTACATTCCCTTATTTTTCTTTTCAGTTGACTTCTAACCACCTAAGAGGCACTCAATGCAGATAGGAAGGATAAGTGAATAAACCACATCTGAGCTAAGCTTTAAAAAGATAGGAAAGATACTGACTTGTGCAAGTGACAGAAAGGTTGTTCCAGGCAAAGGCATAACCTGAGCAGAGGCACAAAGATGAAAGCAGAGAGTGCATCCAGATCAACGTGAATCCAGTCAAAATGAAAATGATTACAATAGCACGGCGCAATGACTGCTACTGACCTAGCTAGGTCTTCTCTGGGTACTTGAAATCATTACAGGAGCCTGTCCTATCCAGGTATCCTTCTTTACCTCAGCACTTTATATAGATAACAAATGGATTTGCTGAGAATGACTGAATTCATACTCTGTAGTAAGTACCTATATAAAGTCAACAAAATGTAATTCCATACATGATACAGTAGCAAGAACAGATTTCTGTAGATTTCTAATTCCAGCTTCATCAGGAAATTATGCTTTCATCATTAGTGATTAGTAACATTAATAATCTGTTAAATTTCTAACACAACAGTCTCCTCCGGGCTTCAGCGCTCTTAGAGCTCACCTAGTGCCCCACCATTCTATGCTAAGTGCTCATCCTTGCACTGCAGGATTTCTTCTCTCTGCTTAAAGGTCACCTCAAGTTTTCTTTGTTTTTTAACCCAAGTGATAGTTAAAGTAGCTTTGTGCCTCTATATTATGCTCTACAAAATGTCTGGCCTGCATTACTTGGTTCTGTGGACTGACTTCTATTTGGGAGGACCTGAATTTTTCTGTCTCTAATCTTAGGACATTGTGTTCTCTAGCCATCTGTTTCTGGGTTCTGCCTACACAGCGGAGACAGAAAAAAAAAAGCTTTATATTCTACTTCTTTTGTTGGTAAGAGTAACTTCCAGATGAATGTGAACTAACAGCAGAAATCCCACTCCACGGAAATTGTGACTTTCAGGTAAAACACAGTGACACCCACACACAAATCCATCAACTCAGTTAATATCTAATAGATAACTTCATACTCAATTTCATCAAACTCAACAAGGGAACATTTTGTGGTGGGAAAATAGAATTTATGAAGCTACTTCTCTTGCAAAGTCAGATAAGGTCAACATCATGGAGGGTTTTTAATGAAGGGCTATATAAGACCTGAATGAATAAAGAAATAAAGGTAATTTAATGAAAATAGTACCCTCAAAACAGTGATATTTGTCACAATAAGGAGTAGAACAGTTGTGTTTTTACTTTAATATTGAGAATCCTAAGTGGGATGCAGGTGTTGTTAGTATATAAATTAGTTTGGCCATAAACATATCATGTGCTCCAAAATTCTAAATACTTTTTTTCAACATTACTTGGAATTTTCCATTAAAAGATGTGACCTGTTTTTCAAAGCAACAATAAAACCTTTTTTTTTTTTTTCCAGGTTGTTTTAATACTAAAAAAAAATTGCCCCTGAACATCCATGCGTTTATGCAAGGGTAGTATCCACCACAGCATTATTCCTAAAGGACAACCATACTTGCCTAAAGTAGAAAAAGTGAACTCTATTTGCCCTTGGAAACCATGAAAATTAGTGCTGGGAAACAGGCATTGAAATGAGATTTTGGAGTCATACTTTCCACTATCTAGTTAGACATCATTCGTCACTGGTGTTAGATGAAGCAAAGTTGGACCCTAGCATGTGGGGTTTTTTTCATTGGTGAACTGGAATAAGATGTTGATAGAAGGGAATGTTTTGGTCATTATATTACCTCAGACATCTGAGAGCTTCAGGGAAGTAGCAATTCTAATGATTGTAGAACAAAATGGCCCTGGCTGAGTGCTATTGATGCATTAGAGAAAAATATAAAATATTTAAAAATATATTTTATATTATATATAATGTGTATTATATATAATATATATAAATATTAAAAGGTAAAGAGTGATTAATTCCTAATTCAAGGCAAAGTATGAAAGCCAGAAGACCTCCCTAGTAAAATGTAAAAAGAATAGAGAAATATATAAATATTTAAATATATAAAATATATAAATATATAAAGAAAAATATAAAAAGAATCCTATCTCCTGCAACCAGCAGATAGTTAGTGCTGAGGACCAAACCCAAGGATGTAGAAAAGTAGAAAAGCTCTCAAAAATATTGAATTCTCAACTCAATAAGTTGCTATGACAAGGTTAGATCTGTTATTATCAAGAAGTAAGAATCTTAGGATTAAGTTTGGCAAATCTAGATCTGTAAGCTAAAATATACTGAATTCCCACATGCTCTAGAACTCTCTAGTCCTGGAAAAGTGGCTCACTTCTCTTTGTTAGTGGCTGGTGCTCCTTCCACTCAACTGAAGATCAAGTTAGAATTTACTGATATGGTAATCTTTCCGTAATTCAGTATTTAAAATTCTAGCAAGGAGCCAAAGAGCTAGGTGCTAACATTCTATTAGGATGGACCTAGAATCATGGAAAAAGTGCTACTCCACACTAAGTGAAGTAAAAATGACAAAAGCCCTACAAGAATTCACAGAAGGCTAAGGGAAGTGGACATGCTAAAGGAGGTATACTACATAAAACCAGAAAAATCTGAAAACCCAACAAAAGACTATGTTCCACACAGAATACCTGGAGGACCCTTTGTTTACCAAAGTATAAGAAATTTTTTAGTGGTAAGGGCACCAGCATTATGAAGAAGCTCTGTGGCAGCTGTCCTCTGTATGGCAAGGATAACAGTAGAATACACTATCACTAAAATCGTTTCCCTGATAGCAATGGCAAGGATGTAATCCCAAAATAATAGAGGCCATATGGTGTTGTTTAATCATTAGAGACAAAATTGGAGCAATTATCTCAATGAGCAGCAAGGCTGGACTGAAAGCACAAGTGGACTGGTTCACAGAAAGCCTTAGAAATGGTTAACAGAACACAGTGAACCCTAGGGAAAAGATTGGTTATTAACACAAAAAGAAATCAGGTTGGATGATCCAGAGGCTAAGGATGGCTGTCTTAATAAAACATAGTCTCTTGCAGAATACCCAGACCTGACCAATTTTCAAATCCAGAACCCTTTTGTCATAGGACACGCCAGCTTTCCAGGAAAAAGGATTCTGTCTCACTACGGAAAAATATAATAAAATTTCCTATAGCACTTTATTAAGAGTATCTATAGCCATTTACTAAATTAACTTCACATTGAAGAAAGGGAATAGGCCTATTTTTTCTACCACTGGGACATAGGGTCTAAGTGGATGTTGCTACCTAGAAAACTAGAGTATCCACATGTCCATTCCCTATGTCTACCTCTGTTAGACTGAACAAGTATGGAGGCCAGGCAGTAATTTGTGGCCTGGCCTAGGTATGACTAGTGTGTCTACTGGGTCCACTAATCTATCTTACATTATTTTTTTGGCTCCTGAATGTATCATTGGAATGGCTACATAGTATAGTTGTCAGAATTCCCATACTGGTTCTATCCATTTGTGAGGCAAGACCATTATAGAAGGTAAAGCCACATAGAAGTCTCTGAAACTAACACTACCCTCAACCTAGATATTAAACAACTCTAATTTTTTCTCTAGGAGAATTATCCAAATATTTTAAAGTGTTGAAGTTACCCATCATTTCCCCCATTCACTTTTCCATGAATATCCTCATAGAAACCAAACAGATCCTGAAGAGTAACAATGACCTACTGCAAACTCAACCCAGTAGTAGCCCAGTTACAACTTCTTTGGCCTAAGTACTATTTTTTGGTTGTAAAGATCAATAGACCTGAGGTAAACCACCATTAATTTCAAGAATGCATTTTCCTCCCATACATATTAAGAAGTAACTTATATCCACATGGGAATGACTCCAGTATATATACTTCCAGTTTTCCTCCAGGGGTAGGTATAGTCTCCAGGATTCAACTGATATTGTCTGAAGTAATAAACATCATTTACATCACCCTTGGAATATTACATTAGTGAAGCCAGTAATGACAACATATTAATCAAACCAAATTACTAGTTCAGTTTGGCTAAACAACATGTTAATCAAACCAATGACTTTTTCTGCTAAACATGTCTCAACTTTCATAAGGCACACTAGAAGATCTTTTCTAGAAGATTTTTTATCAACGAAGTTTTTATATAACCTACAGTCTGGGACATATCAGCACATATCCTTTATAAACGACTATTTTATTCCATCTCCCACCACCAAAGCAACATGAAAATATCTGCCTGGATGCTCTATTATCTACAAGTGTATAATCCAGATTTGGGATTACAGTACTAATACATTTACTTGATTACACAAAAGGGTCAGCTTTGAGTGAGGCCTAAAAAGAACATAGCAGGACAGCAGGCTCTGTGTTCAGTACAAACATTCCTGTCTCTTGGGCCATATGGGATCCGGCAGATCTTATAGTTTGAGAGGTATTAATGGTAAACAAAATATGCAATCTGGAGAATTCTCCAGCAGGAGAATTGCAGAATAAACTCCTAGGATTCTTGATCATGGCCATCTTATCCACAACAGTGTTAAGTATTTGAAAAACAACTTGCATTGTCCTTCTGGGCCTTGATGGAAATACATTAAGTGTCCATAGAGCTAGAGTATCAAGTGTCGATATGGCCAGAATATCTCACGAGTTGTGTTCTATCCTAATAAAGGGTGGACCCAACAACAACTCCTTCTGAGATGGAAATGGAAGATGTGGAATGGGGCCTGAGCAATTCAGAGGATGTAAGGATCTATTCACAAACAGATTTTGCTCTCTCCGTGGCTCTCTCAGCTCACAACTATGACCATATGGCAGAGGAGGATACCTTAACAGGACATGATGAAGGAAAGAAAGGCCAATCTTGTATCATGGATGCATAAATTCAGTATGTGAATTTGAGAGAAAAAGTAATTGCTACCACAGGTCACAAGTGAGGGTAGCCAATATAACCATTGGGGAAATCCTTGTAATGTCAGAGCTTTGGACAGTGAAGACCATCTGTTTTTTTTTGGGGGGGGGGAGGGCTGAAATTATAAATAGACTTATTTATAATCTCCTAAGCAGTAGTGAATGACTTGGCTATTGGGTTGTGGACATGAAGAAAATAGAATGGAAAACTAGGAAGTCTGAGGAAAAACATACATAAATCAATCTCTGTATTGTAGGTTTATGTCCACCCAAGAGTATCTACTCCAAAAATGGCACTAATAATCTGTACAGAATGACTAAGCTATGTGGTAACAGCCAGCTTTAATCACGGGCTATTACAGTGCTGTGGATTCAAACAGAGTACATTTGATGGACAGGGTGGAAGCTACACACAGACCCAGTAGGAGGGGGTCCCATTCACTATGTCTGATTTAGGTACTATCAGTACTGAACATCTAAATTTTCAGCAACAGAGACTACATCTCAGGTGGTGTGCTAGAAAATGAGTATCAGCTGGTCACCCAAGGAAAAAAAGCCCCTACTTCTGGCATATAGAATGCTCCCAGCATGGTAAATTTCAACTTGCCCAACAAGACATTACTGAACTCTGAGATGTAAAGAGATGCACGTAACCACCTCTGAAGAGACGATTCAAGCCAGCTGCAGCACATCCATGCCACCATGACACTGTCTGTTCGGGAGCCCGATCCACAAACATGATGCCATGGATCCTTTCCAATATGGAATGGGCAGTGGATCATCTTCACTGAGATTGATCTATACATATTTCGTCAGAGCTGCTTCTCCAACTAAAAGGGATGAAATGAATACAAACTATCTGAAGGTCAAAAGGATGTTTGATCCCCTAAGTGATCCCATATAACACTGAATATAAGAGTCTTGCCAACAAATAGCTGGGGCTGTGGAAACAGGATGATGAGATATTGATTCTATCACATACCACACCATAAAGAAACTGCTGATCTAGTAGAACAATTAAATGGAGTTTTGAAGGGGCAGCTACCTGCTTAGAATTATGATAATGCATTTGAGACACCACTTTCCAGGACTCAGAATATACCCCAAGTCGATGGCAGTTGTTTCTTTCGTAAGTTGACTACATGGAACCAGTACAGAGGATATAGAAGAGATCATGGTTTCTAAGAGCCATGGCTTCATGTTTGGCAAATCACTGACTCCAGATCCTGAAATTCTGAAGTCTACATTTCTACATGTCTTATTCTCACAGGAAGTAAACTCTTCTACCAGAGGACTCAGCAAGAGCTCCGGTGACTTTCAGGTCCTCATCCCCCAGCAGAAGAGACCCCACTGAGAGCTCAAAGCTCACTTGTCCTCTGAAAAAGATTGCTGTTTCACCCTAGTTTATACTCTCTTCTGAGGAACAGATGGCATCAAAAACCTGAACATCATAGCTCAACCTGACATACACATGAAGGGCCGTCTCAGATTCAGAGCTATACTCACTCCGGGTGAAGCCCCTGTGGAACCGTATCACAGTTCCCATTCTCCCCTTGCCCCATTCTGTTTTCCTTACTCCCTCACAGATGCTGATCCTAAAGAGTACTCCTCAAACCCCTTGCTTGAGAATCTTCCTTTTAACGTCTACCTCCTGGGAGACCCAAATGATGACAGATACCACTGATCTCAGTCTCCTCTTCAGAAACATTTCCCAAATCCACTACCCTGTATTTCTCAGGCCACTTCATAGCAAAGCTCTAAGATTTCAATTTTTCTATTCTTACTCTGACATTGAAAAAAAAAAAAATACTGGAAGCAGTGTTCATCCAATCTGGCACTCAATTTTCAGAGTACATTTATATGTGCTGTAAGTGATTCTTATGAGGAACAAATACCCAGCTGTGAATGAAATTAGTCCTCACCTACCACCTCACCAGAGAACACACAGTCTGACTTCTCAGTAGATCAGTGCTACTAAGGGATAACAACCAGAACACTACTGCTCAGTTTAAAACAAAAGCACACACCTTTTAGCCAAGTGCCACCTGCCATCCCCTTGGTCTATAATTGCCTCACTATAAATAGCAGTTTCCTTTCTCTAAAATTGCTCCAAAGACTCACATACAAGCTCCCTTATAATTTTAACACACGTATAGGTGGTGAGGCCTTCCTCCTTTTCTAATGGAGATAAAGGCTTTTGTGAATTACAAAGACTATTTGGCTTCTTAACACATCATTAAATTTTTGTGCACTTTTACAACTTTCTGAAAAATCTACTCACTTTTCAAATCCATTCAGGATAAAAGTAGTACTAAAATAAATAGGTGTTAAGAGAAAACTCCTTTCTAGGCCATCGTATAGGTGAGATAAACAGTACTTCCAGGTAAAATTTCTCGTTACATTAGTCTTGATTTCTCAAACCTCTTTTCTTTCCCAAAGTCGTCTAGCAGCATGAAAATTCACAGAATTCAGGTACTGCCTGTGCTTTCCCTCCTCTCCTCCTTTATTTCCTCCTATTTTCAAAAGGATTGCTTCTGTAGCAAAGAAGTAATGTTCTCATTGGCCTTGAAACCTTGTATTTTAAAGTAAATGAGCAAAAACAAAAAAGTAAATGGGGAAGAGCTGAATAACAAGACAAATGTATCTCTTTATCTGTTGAAGTATATGGTAAGATAGTCACAGAATCCAAGGGGTTTCTTGACACATCAACCTATAGTGTATGAACAAGATGTATTATATCAAGGTATTAATTTCACTGCCAATGGCACATTACAATGTCAATATCTTGCATCAATTTCTACTCCTATAGCTCATCTTTTTTCCTGTTTTATCCTTACTATCCCTCATTTCTAATGATCGGCAAATCTTAAAATCAATTATAGAATTCATCTCTTTTTTTCCTCTAATACTTCATGTATTATGCCCACCACATATGTAATTGTTGTCATTTTTTAAAAGAGGTGAAAATAACTACTGTGTAATAGATTCATTATATTATAATCGTCTTAAGGTAGAATCTACATCCAACACATACAGGATGGAAGAGAGAAAGCATTTTTTAAACTTTTAGAAAAATAAGTTTATAATGGTATATAACGTGATGTCCAATGAAATATACCACTTAATGTGTTTTTAGCCAAGTTACATTTAGGAAAACAAGAATTACTTTACAACCTGTTTGTCTTTGTTTCTCTTCTCTCTTCTAGCTTATAAGTGTATCATTTCAAAACCCCAAACATAGCAGTACACAATTTCCATAGAAAGCTTTTAATAGGAAATCAATGAGTGATTGGATTTGTAACTGACTGGATTTAAAATAGGTTATAACAATAAATCTACATCAGCAGAGAGGCACATCTATTTCTGAAACAAGATAAAATAAGCACAGCACGTCTATTATGTGACTTCATTGACAATTAAAACACTTAAGAGGCTCGCAGAGCAATACGTGAAAGTAAGTAAGCATCATTATAATTATGGTAGAATTGTTGAATAACTACCAGATCTTTCAACAGGTGAGTTTGAAGAATTATTTTTTACTTTCTTATTACAAACTCAAACTGAGTAATTATCTCACATGTAGAGTGCAGAATTCTCATATTAAAAACAAGAAAATGAAACTGGTACTGAAAGCTAGTGATTCAAAATATATAGTCCTGGACATGAAGGCTGGCCATCTCACAGAATTCAGAGTATCTGTTCACTGAGAATTCACTGTCCAACAGTCCCTGGAATCTGTGGCAGATTAAGTGGAGGTAGGAAAGCGGTAAATGAATAGGCCTGAAGCATTTAAAAGTGAAAGCTACCAGTTACACCAAACTGAGCACTCTAATAGCTTTCTTATAGTGCATGACAGTGGGAAGTATCTTTTACTCAAGAGTCAGTATGGTTGACTAGGAATTTAAAACCCTGTTATGGTTTTGTGAGATAAAGGAATTCACCAGACTTTACTCAGTTCACTAAGTGAGCACATCACCTTTCTACTGAGTGCTCTGGCCAGCTTTTTCACCAAATGGGATGATCTCATCTTCCCCTGCATGTCAACAGACAACATGAGGTTTAATTGAAAAATTAAGGGGGAACATAGCTACAAATAATAATGAAATATTGTTAGTGTCCTAAAGTGAATTCATTTCTTAAACATCATTAAGGTATTTGTAGCCGTATTTGGAATCCACTGCAAGCGCATTAAAGTTTGGGTTTTGTTATTTTTTTCCTGCCTCCTCCTTACTTTTTATCCCGTGAGAATTCTGAGTAATGTGAGAGGCTTCTATCTAAAAATTAAGTCCTCAGCCTTAAACAGTTTATCTCCTTCCTCCAAACTTTACCAAGAAGAAAGACACCTGGGAACTACTTATAACTTCAAGAACAACTTATTTATCCAGTAGATACTCACTTAATATCTGTCCTTTATCAAGCCCTACTTTCCAACTCTGGCAAAACCAAGATCAAAGTTATATACTTTCTACAGGTTAAGATCTCACAATCTCTAGCCTAAGACTCTTAAGGGATAGGACTTTGCAGAACTCCTGGGGAATGATCATTACAAACTTATCACTTGGAGCCATTCATTCTAGAAATCAGAGTAATAACAGACCTAGGACTAGACTTTATGAGGGAGGTCCAGGCTTTCTGTCAAAATACTTTATCCCCAAATCACAACCCCCTGAGCTTTGCCTTTTTCCAGTCAAATTCTTTTACCTTGTGCATAGAATTCACTGCTGTCCAATCCCACAGTAAGGTATCCACTCCACAGTTAACAGTATCTATATTCCAGTCTTGGTTCTTTTATTTACTAGTTTTATATACCTGGGCAAATATGGAAGCATTCTGTGCCTCATTTTTTCTCATATGTAGAAGAGTGGTGCCCAGGGTGGTTGGAAAACAAATTAACACACATAAGGCACATAGAATGGTTCCTGGCACATACTTAGGATTCAGTCATCATCATTGTCATTACTGTGTGCCATTGATAAACTTAGAGGTGACTGGTGGCAAACTGCTTAACACTAAAGAGCCTATTCCCAAAAGTCAAATGACCTGGTCAGTATCAATTTTCCTTCAAAATCCTCTCCATATTAAAATAGACTAAAAATAGATAACCTGATATTGAACAGTGGACCTTCAAAGTAAATTTTTTCTCCCATGACTTACACAGAATCTAGATATCCCTTCTGAGTTAAATGATACTTATACTCACCCAAAGACCGGGGCCCATAATAGAAATGCCTTTGCATATTAATAGTCATCCTTGATCCATTCCTCTTAGAAGTTCACATTCCACATCTATCTAATCAATCAGGGAACTCACTGGACTTTATTTCTGAGACCATCTGTGGATTTCATTTCTTTCTTTCCATTCTCATTCCCCTACCTCAACTATCATATTATGATCCCCTACCTCAACTTCAGGGAATGATGCCATGGTCACTCCTGCCTCTCTGTTAACCTGTTCTGCCTACAACCCCAAGAATACTGTGTTGAAAAGACAAATGGGAATATGACTCTCCTCTCTCTTACTAAGAAAAAAAAAAAAAAAAGACTTCGAGCAACAAAAAAAAAAAAAAAAAAACCACAAAAGATTTTGATTCTCACTGTAATGAAATTTCAAGAGTTTACAACAAATGACAAGACCCTCTAGGATTTGTAGATCAAATACAACTCAGGCCAGTCAACATCTCCCCACCCCCATTTCTCTCCCTAACTGGGATTTTTCAAGTCCTCCAGGCAGCTGTACTTTCTTTGCTTCCCTAATTGCTATTCCCTCTGCCTGGAAAGCTCCCTAACACACAGCCAATATCCGTTTGACCTGCTAATGCCTGTTTATTCCTCAACTGTCTACTCTAGGTCCCTTTCTCAAAAGAAACCTGTGTAGATCATATCATCTTTTAGAAATCATACTTCTCTTTATTAACACAATAAATGGTACAATTATACATAGAATTTACTTGTTTCCCCCAGTTTAAGTTCCACCAGAGAAGGGGCCACACTTTTTCTATTCCCAGTTGATTCCCACTGATAACTCAGTATCTGTCTTTGATGCACAAATAGTTAACTCAAAAGTTTATTTATTAAAGCTCGGCAGTTATCACAGGCCAATTAATATTTCAGAGAGCTTAAATTTATTCCTAAAATCTTGATTCTTAATTCCACATTTAATTTCAGAATAAGAAAGAACCACCTCCACTTCCTTTATTAACAGCAAATTCAGGTCTCCGTTCTGGAGGTTTGCCCAGCTCTTCACAATAGACAAAATGATTAATACTTTATTCATATGCTAAAGAAGTGAACATTTCTTATACACACACACACACAAACACACACACACACACACACACACACACACACACACACACACAAGAAATTACATCCATCTGTGGGAGCTTTCGTTTTGCCTGAAATCAAAGGGGGAAAACAGTAATACCAGTTCTAAGGCTTCAGCAAATGGAATATGAGACATTCCAAATTAGCCTAAGCTTTTCCTTAAAAAAATATGTTTCAACTATTAAGAGAAATTCACAAAGTATTGCTACCTTTATAGGACAGTGTATCCAAACCCTGAATTGATGCATCACTTTTTTTCTTAAGATTTTATTTATTTGTCAGACAGAGATCAAAAGTAGGCAGAGAGGCAGGCAGAGAGAGAGGAGGAAGCAGGCTCCCTGCTGAGCAGAGAGTCTGATGAGGGCTGGATTCCAGGACACTGGGATCATAACCTGAGCTGAAGGCAGAGGCTTTAACCCACTGAGCCACCCAGGAGCTCCTAATGCATTGCTTTTATACTTTCCTTCCCATTCACCTATGACCTCACATCTTACATGATGATCCTTTGCCAAGAAGGGTTTAAAATAACAAATTTTAATCCCCATACTCTAATTTTCTATTTGTAGAAAATTTGTTTATTAAAATCAAATAAACCTCTGGTATATATATCTGGTATATATAAAAAACTGTTAAAAAATCTGTTTATAAAAAGCAAATAAACCTCTGGTATATAATTTTCTAAAACCACTAGTGCATTTATACTAAAAATATTTTTTCTTTCTCTATTTCATGAAAGATACTTTAAGTGTGTTTTCTGGTTATTATAACCACTCTTTTTCAGCTTTTTTGAAAGGTACTCCTTTCTCCAAGAGTTACTTAAATATTTGCATTCTTTTGGATTCTGACTAGGCAATCCTGGTAGATTTTGTTTTTGTTTACCAAATATCTGCTTTCCCTCCCTGGGAGAGAATTTATTTCCCTCACCCCTCAGCTGTCAGAACTTGTGATTTGTTTTGATCATGGAAATGGGAGAAGTTTCATGTGTTACAGGCAAAAGCTTTAAGGCTCCTTTCATACTTCATGTTCTCTCTTCCCTCTGTATAATGATAAATGATGTTCTATACAGAAGGTGTTTAGGAAGGCTGTGTCCCAGAGATAAGAAGAGTCAAAGCCCACCCACAGTAGCATGTAGCAAATGAGAGAAGGCAATCTTTGTTGTAAATCATTGAAGCTGGGCAGGAAGAGGGGTGGTTACTGCAGTATGACCACATCTACCTTGACTGATCCATCTGTCATAATTTCTCCCTCTAGTCCTGCTCTCTGGCTCTGTAGCCGTAGCTTTAGCTGTCATCTACAGACTAATTATTCTTCCAGAAATCCAGCTCCACCAGGAAAATCACCTCATCATTATTTTACTTGCCTCCCAAACAATTTCACCTGGATGCCATCCAATCAATTTATAATAATCACCAAAACTAAATTCATCGTCCACCTTTAAAGTTATCTGCTTCCCCTTACTCCAGTATTACTCATCTGTGGCAGTCTTCCTCCACTGTTGTCTCTTTCAACCTCACCCTATATCCCATTGATTCTCAAATTTTGTCAATTCTGTAATCCACATAGCTATTAAATCTATTCTTTTATCTTCATTGTCAAAGTTCTGGTTTGGAACCTTATCATTAATTTCCTAGGATTTAAAAATAACTCACCAAATTCTATCTATTTCTTTTTTTTTTTTAAGATTTTATTTATTTATTTGTTAGAGAGAGAGAGAGAGAGAGAGCAAGCACAGGCAGGCAGAGTGGCAGGCAGAGGCAGAGGGAGAGGGAGAAGCAGGCTCTCTGCCGAGCAAGGAGCCTGATGTGGTACTCGATCCCAGGATGCTGGGATCATGACCTGAGCCGAAGGCAGCTGCTTAACCAACTGAGCCACCCAGGCGTCCCTCTATCTATTTCTAATACTGCACAATCTCAGTTTATTCGTCCAAGTTTCACCAGCATGGTCTTTCTAAAATTCAAGTGTGCCTCTATCACTTCACTGCTTGGAATCTACCAGTGGTAACACAAACATTCTGTGCAAAGTCTGAACCCATGGTATAGCATTTGAGATTGCTCATGATCCGACTCCAATCCCAATCTTTAGTTTTACCAACAAATAGACCCCCACATTTATCTTCCAATTTGCCTGACTTCTGATGGCATCATATTCTCTAAAACCTCTATTCTTTATCATATGTTTTTGTTTATCAATGGTGCTTTGCTTCCCACAAATGTGTGGCTAATTCTCCTCATCAGTGTGAGCCTAAGTCTCAATACTGCGGATCACCAAAAATAGTAAGCAGGTACAAATGAGCAACCTTGGACCTATCTATCCACTATATGTATCATGAAAGAAAAAAAATTCTATTCAATTTAGCTATCACATGGGATGTTAAATATACAACCCAGTTTAGAGTAGGTTGACAATTAAATGGAAAGTGGGACTTAGAGATAGTAAATGTAAATACGTCTATCGCTAGTGTGGATCAGTCAGGATGAAGAGACAAAGTAAAATAGTAAAATTGAGTAGACATAATAGGAAGAAAGAATTTTCTCAGAATAGGAGCGCAACTAATTTGGAGACAGATTAGTTAGAGCTGCTAGAGGGGATTACAGTGGAAGGTAGTTGTCTTTGAGGGAGGGAGGGTCAGATCCATTGGAATGGTAGATCAAAATGGTGTCCTCAAGAAACTCCACTGCTTTGCCCGAGGAGGAGACATATAGAAGTTTATGTTTAGTCATGTGGAGTTTGAAATGACAGCAGCACTATGAAGTAGAAATGTCCTACAGATGTGAAAATACTGGTGTGATCATAGAAGAAAGGTCACAGTTGACCTTTTATAAATCCCATCCATTGATTTTCTCAGAAAGCCAGCCCAGGAAACTATCAAATTTTTCTCCAAGGGATGAGGCACGGAGTTCCATTTATCATCTTCCAACCTATATTTCAAAATAGCATTTTTAATATGATTTCACCAAGTATCCTTGACAAAACCATCTGACAACACAAAATGAATTTTCTGCCTTTAAAAAGCGTGAATGATACAGAAAACCATGTTTGAATGATGTGATGAGCTAGACAGTGTATAAACCATTCAAACATATATAGAAAGAAAAAAGAGCCCCAATAAGATCTTGAAAGAAACTGGAAAAGAGAAAGAAGGAGAGGATTTTTAAATCTTTTAATTTCGTTGAAAACTAGTCTTCGGGCGGGGCAGGGCGTGGGGGAAGTGCAGGTAATACAGTGATCTGTCTCTACTGGAGTCAACTAATTGCTTTGAAAGTAATTTTCTCTTCGCTAAGCTGACCTTAACAAAATCAGATTCCCACCCCCAATTTGTATCAATGTTTTGAAGATTCACTGTTGCTTATAAAGCTCATAGCCACCTTACAAAAGTTATTCTCCATGTATGAATTATCAACCTACATTCAAACTGAGAAATGTAAAATTAAATGTTCAATATATCACCCTAGTGGAATTTTTTTTTGCAATTTCATCATTATCTCTAATTCAAACTATCTTTCCTAAAACCCAGTTTCTAGAAGTTCTGTAGTTTTCTTTCACCTAAGTAATAGTTAAAACTGTTGGCAGAGTGCCCCCCACCTTAGCCTTTTAGACTGGAGCATGCTTTTTACAAATACTGAGTATTGGTGCTACCAGGTCTTGGAAATACTGCATTTTACTGAAATTTCTACATATTTCTGACTTCATTTTCCTAGAAATGTAATAAAAATGGATGGGAATATTTATATTGTCCATCACTCTAGCAACATTTCTACATATTTTGTTTAAAACTACACGTATCTGTATTTACAACAGCAAAAATCCACATGACATATGAATATTCAAAGGAGTTCCACTATTGGGCAGCTAAACATTCCTACCCCATTTTCTTTCCCTTTTCACATTGTTGATTTCTATTAGAAAAAACATACATGTTCCTGCCATTCGAAAAAAAAAAGGCAAAACAAAATTTTTCTGCTATGATTAGTATTAAGACACTTCAAACATCGCAAAAAGGCAGTTCCCATATTGCTTGGCACTGCTTCTAATGTTTTCATTTCTAGCTTTTAAATCCCTTTAGAAGTCTTGTGTTTTCCTTTTTTCATGCTACAGTGCTTTAATTTATCCTCATTTCTAAGCCCCAGAAACCGACCAAATGGCTTTGGACTTGTAGGAACCATCTGACTGATTCCAAGCTGACAGAGGAGGAAGCACTTATGCACAGCTCTCCAGCGGCTGGTGTGAGTGAAATGCATCAGTGGCCTCTATCTAGAATGGTGAGTAAGTGTCCACATTAAAAAAAATGCACCACTGCCATGGATACTAAGTGGTGGAAGAATTTAATATGAATGACAAAGTTCCAGTTCAGGGTCTTTTATCAGTCACAACACCACTCTAAGTTCTCTTTGTGAATTCTTTATCGATGTCATCCAACAGTTGCTTATCTCTTATGGAAATTATTATCTAGTTCTTGCAATTATTAACATGGATAGAGACCAGATAGCTATTTTAAGATGAAAATTTTAATGGTTAGGTCAATGAAGAGGAACATATTAAAAAAAAAGTTTTTTGGACAATCAAGAAAAATAATAAAGGATAAAGATGAATCAAGTTATCTGGTATGAGCAAGGTATCATTGTTAGAAAATCATCCCGGATGCAGATTCTACTTAACATTGTTAAAGAAACCTAAGTTCTAAATCTTTTTTTTTTTTTTTTTGACAGAGAGAGAGATCCCAAGGAGGTAGAGAGGCAGGCGGGGGGCAGGGGGGAGCAGGCTCCCTGCTGAGCAGAGAGCCCGATGCGAGGCTGGATCCCAGGACTCTGAGATCATGACCTGAGCTGAAGGCAGAGGCTTAACCCGCTGAGCCACCCAGGTGCCCCCTTAGTTCTAAATCTTGAGCTTGCTTTTCTGTTTATACACCCAATTAAAAACAACCATGACAGAGATACCCAGGAAGGCTAATAATTTGGCATCTAACAACAATCACCAACCACTTATACTGGAAAGTGAGGAAAATCTGAAGACGTGTGAAGTCAGGCCAAGGAGAACTGCACCTAACAACTACTTAAGAATTTAGAAATTGGAGGCAAATTCCCCAATAATTCATTTAAAATGGGCATAAACAATCTATTATCTTCATTTCTCCAGATCAAGTCAAAAATCACTTAAATTTATAACTTGCCACAGGATTATACTGTATTTTGCATAGTTAAATACAATTCTTTTTTAGGATTCTTTTCATTTCTGTGGCTTCTCAATGCCTGCCTGCTTGCAGAGGCCCTTTCTACCTACACAATTTAAAATAGTGGCCCCTCTCCATGGAGAAGCTATTTCATCCTTTACATGGTTTTATTTCTTTAGTTTCTTTCTCCCCCTCTTATCTGTAATGACCTGATCTGTGTATTTGATAACTTGATTACTCACTGCTTCTCTCCTAATAATGTAAGCAAATGGGGACAGAGACTACCTCAGCTTTAGTCACTGCTATACCCCAATCCCTAGAACAAGGTCTGTCACATGGAAGAAGCCCACTCTTCTAGAATAAATGACAACAGTTAGTTACTTTCACATAAAGTCATCACATTTCAGTCAGAAATTTGCCAATGTATGGTTTTCAGCTCTATTGGAAAACCTCTTTTATCTCCTCCCTCCCCTACCAACATAAACATTTATGGTGCTGTAATAATCAAGAGAGGAAAAGTACACAATTTTACCACCTTGTCATCCAGTGAAACATTCCCTTTATGTTTCATCTTTAGTGTAGCTGAGTTGACCATCTTTCTGGGGAACAAGGTACACAATGCCCACTGTTGATACGTATTTATGAATGTGAAGAGAAAGTTTTTACTTAGCATTGGACCATTTGGAAGGTTAATTTCTCCAATATGTGGCATTATCTTAAAATGTTGGAGCCAAATCACCATGCTAAGTATCTCCATAAGAGTGCTCACATGGAACAGCATATAAGGGAAGGAAAATGTTAGTAATTAATGAAACCGCACCTTGATCTCTTTGAGAGCTGGCATAGGTAAGCCTTTGGACCTGTGCTGATTCCTGAGTAGCACTCATCTTAGCGACTGCCTTCAGTTTAAAGGAGACTAAGCATCAGAAATCACTCTGTTACCAAATATACACCTGAAGTCATATATATATATGTATGTGTGTGTGTGTGTGTATATATATATGTATATATATATAAATGTTAAAAGTGCAAAGACTAAAATTTAGGGTCATTGATTATCAGTTCAACCTTTCAATTCCCAAATATAATCAGAATGGTTACCTTCAGGAAAACCTCTGGGAAGACTCAGGTATACTTCTTAATTGCTTACCCTCCTAAGGGAAAGAAGAAGTGAAAGAATCCAAGAGAGAGGGGCAGGTAGAAATGGGAGCAGCTACTGTGCCTGGGTGGCTCAGTCAGTTAAAGTGTCTGCTTTGGGCTCAGGTCATGATCCCAGGGTCTTGGGATCAGCCCCACATCAGGCTCCCTACTAGGGAGTCTGTTTCTCCCTCTCCCTTCCCACTCATGCTCGCTCTCACTTGTTCTCTCTTAAATAAATAAATAAAAATCTTAAAAAAGAAAAAAAAGAAATAGAAGCAGCAGTTAGTTGTTCTAGAACTAGTCACAGAGCACACACAGGTCAAACTGATTACTACCTTCGAAAAATTTCATAGAAATTATCTCTCCTCCTCTGTGGATTGTTATCAATAGTTTCCTTCCCACTAGGATATGTCACTCCTCTATATTAATAATAAATATCTCTAAAAGAATTCCCATCTTAATTTGACTAATTCTTGTTGTTTGTGGAAGAGAGAGGAATATAAGAGAAAAACTGGAAAGGCGGAGTATAAAATACAGTGACCAGTGAAATTTCAAAGACCATTTCATCCATATGAAAGTTAACCATACGTTAACTTCTACTCTCCTTTCCTTTCTCTCAAGCCAAACAATGACACTAGAGGTGCTTTTGGCTATTTCACTTGTTTTTGTCTCAACAACATGCAGGTATGTATTAAAACATGATAGATGTAATTTTTTATTTACAGTGAAATTCTTCCCACGCAATAATGATGTTCATAGCCTTCAACCATTCCTAGACTTGTAACAAAATGCCGCTAAGTTTTACCTAGCATATTATTAAAGTATATGATTTCTGCCCGCCCCCATACACACACACCATTTTTTTTTCCTTCTAAAGCTCAACATTGTGCCTACATTGACCAGTCATGAAAATGTTATTTCATGAAGGACATCCGACCTCTATCTCTGCACTATTTATGTAGTGAAGTGTGGCAAATAAGGAATTGAAGTTTTGAGGATCATTTTATGGGGATCCTCATTGCATGATACACTATTTTCAAATCAAGTTATAGAGAGGAGAAAAAAGAAAGGATCAGAGGCAGACAAAGAGACAGACTTAGAGAAATAATCAGGTCTAATCATGAACCCAGGTTTAAAACAGTTGAATCCTTTTTGTTTGGGACCTGTGACCTCCTTCCAAAATGGTCCTATTTTATCTGTCCTTCCTTTTCCTCCTTTCTGGAGTCAGAAGTGACCTGTCTGTCCTCCAAGTACACATCTTCTAGCAAAGCATTAGGAGAAAGGGGAACATTGTAGTAGATATTACATTATGTATATATATACTTATATTATGTATGCAGTTTTATGTAAGCATAACACTATATTCCTGAGTGTCATTATATCCATTTCACAGGTAAAGGAATAGAGGTTTTATAACGTGTTCATCGCTGCCCAGATTCCAAGTGAAAAATGTGGATTCACACTGCTTTACCTGACCGTAAAAGCTCAGTCTCTTCAGTCCATGGCACTGTCGGTCCCTTGTCTCCTTATCTAGACTTACTCTCACTTGGCCAACAGATGAATTGAATTAACTAGTTGCACCAGAGCCTGAAAAATGAGTGAGACTTAATATGCATTCTCTCCAAGGAGTACACATATTTACACAGGAGAAAACATCCTTAACTAATGAAGGATTTCCTAAATTACAATTTCTGAGCTAAGTATCACTTTTCTGGTAGAATGACATTGGGGCTGAATGCTCTACTTGCTTCATTCAGCAAGCCATGGCTCTCAAATAGTCAAATGTATTTAGTCCAAATGGACAAGTAAGTGTTGTGGTATACAATGTGTGCATCTGTTTTGTTGTTGTTGTTTTCTTTTTCTTCTGGTGACTGTTACTGGCAGGCTTTGAAAGCAGTTACAGAGCATTGTTTGCTGGGAGAATTTGGTTCAGTACTTAATAAGTGCATTTGTCATGTTTCTAATTTTCTTTCTGTATTCTTCAAACACTGTGGCTTCCAAGGCTTAAATCAAGATAACCACAGTTTGATTCTGTTATTGTCTCTCTTGTCTCCTTCAGGATATCTAGAGAGACAGAAGCAACATGAATGCTGGACAATAATAGGCTTTGCCACAGGTACTAATGCATCACATTCTAGGGATGTTTGAACACTTTAGTCACGCAATAGGGATTAATAAATTAAGTTCACTTTGTAGCTACTTCCCCAGCTACAAATGTTACTAGTAGCACCTCCCTGGGCAGTTGTCTAGAGCAATTGGCTTCACATACGCAACAGTTTAAGAGTTAAGGGTCAAAAAAAAAAAAAAAAAAAAAAAAAGAGTTAAGGGTCAAGTTCCAAAGCCAAATGCCCTAGAATCGAATCTCACTGTTAGCCTCATATCGTTTTGTGACTACGTTAACTTGCTTGGCTTCTTTGGCTTGGATTGTTAGTGTACAGTAATTATAATACTTACCTCATCATTCCTATGATTAAATGAACAATGTGTATTAAGTGCATCAAAGAGTGCCTGACACATTTTGTTGTAGGTGAAATTGTTTTGTAATTCACTCAGTACTTCACAAACATGCAATATATTCCTGTGTTGCATCCTAGGTGGCAAGAAGAGATTCCTCATTTTTTTCAGGATATGAGAAAACAGAATTCATAACACCTTAATAGGGGAGCCATGTATTTGCCACTGTGTTCAATCCTTATATGACAAAGTAGGTCATGTTCAAAGTGCACAGGGCTCACCAACAGCATCAAGTAAGAAACTAGGGAAAGAAGAGGCTAGAACACTGAGGGGAGAATGGGAATTCAAAATGACTTCTCAGAGCCGAAGAGGAAAAAATTCCATGAGACCTTAGAGAAGAAAATCTAACTTTAAAAAATTAGCTAACTGGATTAGAAACAAGAAGTCACAATGATAAAATAGAATCATCTAGAAGAGGTCTTCAAAGCCAAAGTGATTATGGCAAAGTCAGTAAATATTATAGACAAAGCAAGGGTATAGTTGAGCATAATTTTATAATTTTATATGGCTTAACTATACGGTGTACTGATCAAAGATTTTGACAGCCCAAACTCAACTTGGAAAGAGACTTTCTCCAAAAATACTGAGATGTGATCAAATAGAAGTACTGTTGGTAACTCTCTTATTTTCAGTGAGGAGAAAATGATCCACAGAGAGCCTAGAGAGAGAGGTATGGAAAGTAGAGGAAAGCAGAATAGATTATAGGAAAGTTCCATAGATCAGTTCATATACTGCCAAAAAAACAAAGAAAAATCAGGGGCACCTGGGTGGCTCAGTGGGTTAAGCCTCTGCCTTCAGCTCAGGTCATGATTTCAAGGTCCTGAGATAGAACCCCACATTGGGTGCTCTGCTCAGCAGGGAGCCTGCTTCCCCCTCTGTCTCTGCCTTCTGCCTGCCTCTCTGCCTACTTATGATCTCTCTGTCAAATAAATAAATAAAATATTTTTTAAGAATTTCATATATCACTAGAACAGATCTTACCTACACCACCAACAAATCCCCCATCAACACCATGGTCTGCTACTTGAACCGAGTCAGTCATACAAACCAAACACATAAAGCCTTTAACAAATCTATACATTTGAAAATGAAAACAGGTAAAAACAAGCAAGAAACCAGCAACATCCCAGGAAGCCCGATCTTAGTCAAGGTCCCCATTCAGGGACTGACTACAAGTTAGTCCTTTGCTCCAAACACATTTTTCCATGTAAACAGAACATTTTAATATAGTCTATCATCTAAATGTTCTTAATTAGAAACTTAAAATTAAACATCTACTTCTAAGAATGAAAATGCCTGTAGAAATCTGAAGAAATTTGCCTGCTAAACATTTAACAGACATGAACTACATTGGAGAATTGCAGTTATAATCCAAAAGGGACAGAGGTAACTAACTTGGAAGAAAAACTCAAGGAGGCAAGTCAACCTCACCATGGGTTCAGTTAGGACCTACAGTCACAGAATAGCATCCACTAGGTACATGGGCAATCAAAGAAAGAAGAAGAGAAATAGGAAAGGAAATTTTCTATCAATTCTATTTATTATTATTATATTATTACTCAAGAAAGGAAATCAAGTCTTGTCTTTGTCATTCTATTCTAACCTTCATAGCCCCAGAAACTGGATTTTTTTTAAAAGATTTTATTTATTTATTTGACAGACAAAGATCACAAGTAGGCAGAGAGGCAGGCAGAGAGAGAGAGAGGAAGGGAAGCAGGCTCCCTGCTGAGTAGAGAGCCTGATGTGGAGCTCAATCCAAGGACCCTTAGATCGTGACCTGAGCCGAAGGCAGAGGCTTAACCCACTGAGCCACCCAGGCGCCCCAAAAGTGGACTATATTTTTAAATGAATACTTTATTTTAGTTACATTTGCTATCAGTTAACAGACTTCTGAACACTGATTTTGTACCTAATTATGGAGATTCTTCAGAGAATGTGTACCCAATGTACATTTGAAATCACCAGAATATATTCTCTTCAGATCGTATTATATTTTTTAAATTTTTGACAAAAGCTAGAAGAACTTACAAATTGCAATTGGAATGAAAAAAACCAAGGTTCAGGGAAGAGTAGGTGCATGTATAAAGGCTCAAGCCATTATGCAAAGACAAGAACAAAAGGGAGTCCCCAACCACCATAACAATAGAGGTAGGAAAATAGATGAGGAAAACTTCAGCCTTACCAGCTCAAGTTGCCAAAGGACACACTTTAGTGCTGACAGAATAGCTGGAAACTTAAAGAAGAAATCCTGACAGCAAGAATACAAAAGAAGGAGACAATCTGAAGTTCAGTATCTGCCCAAATCCCTAGCAGCTAACTTACTCATGAGTGGGGAAGAGATCCTGAAGCAAGGTGGCAAGTTAGGCAGAAACCAGAGCAATCTATTCCTGAAAGAGTTGCAGAGTCAAGCCATAAGTTTGCTGCTTTCAGAATTGAGAACATTTCACTGAACAGTAGACTGCTAAAATACCAAAAATTGACAATACTATGCACTGGTGAAAATGTAGTACAACTAGAACCCTCATCCACTGCTGGAAGGAAGGTAAATTTAGAGAGAATATGGCAGCATCATCAACTGAAATGGACAATTACCATGTGACCTACTGATCACACTCCTAGATGCTCACCCATGAAGGAAAACCTATGTCCAAATATCTAAATGTCAATGTTCATAGCAACTTATTACTAATCACTCAAAACTATTGATAATATAAATGTTCATCAATATATCAATGGATAAAACCAATTATGGTATTTTTGTACAGCCGAATACTACTAAGCCATACAAAATGATTGAACAACTGATAACAATATGGATACATCTCAAAATTAGTAAGCTGAGTTAAAGAAGTCAGATACAAAAGAATATATACTGCAATATCTCTTTGTATGAAATTCTAGAAAATGTAAACTAATCCACAGTAAGAGAAAGCAGATTGACTATTTCCTGGGTTGGGAGAGACAGACTGCAACAGGAAACAAAGAATTTTGAGGCGATGGAATTATCTGTATCCTGAGTATGATTGTTGTTGCCAAAGTGGTTACATCTGTCAAACTCATTGCACTGCACACTTTTAAATAGCACCATTTATTGTGTGCAGACTGGACTTCACTAAAATGGGTATCAAAAAGTGGTTGGCAGCTTCTACTACAGAGTGACTTATGAAAAGTAGTTTTGCAAATGCCCTTCAACATCTATTTACATAATCCAGTCCTTTTTGAAAGTAGCAAATTCAGCAATACTTGTGATGAAACAACAGTAATTCAGACTGTTCCATTTGGTATTTGAACACTTCTTGCGTCCTCCAGGTCTCCCTCATTTGTGTGCACAGTATACCTCCAGTCCCCACAGTTTCTACTCTTTCTTCACTACTTGTGACATTTAAAAATGCTTATCACTTGAAAGCAATTTTAACAAAAGTTCATTGAAGTAAGCAACAAAAAAACAAAACAAAACAGAACCAAAAAAAAAAAAAACTGGGCTCTTTTTAGCAAAGACCTTTGATAAATGAATTAAGAAATACTATGGGGAGAGGGGAAAAAAGATAAATATTTTATTTTTATTTTGATAACTATTAAAGGCCCTTCAGATATTTTATAGCATTCAACCAACTGCGAGATCCACCTTTCCCCTATGCATGGTATGGCATAGCTCTCAGCTGAAAATCGAACAAACATCCCACTTCATTCTCCAACATCCCCTGTGACAAGCGGTGGCCACATGGCATAATTGTGGTCAAGGAGATAGAAGCAGAATGACTAAACAGAGCTTATGGGGTAATTTTAATGAAAAGCTGATGCTATTTGATTATGATTTTTATCCTATGCTTTTCCCCTTGATGCCAGAGTCAGAGAAGCCATCTTGCAACCACAGGTTGTAACCAAGAGAACAAAAGCATAAGGACAACTGAAAGGTTGGTGGAACAGAAAGTTACATGGATCCTGAGCCCCAATACTCTCCTTGGGCTACCTAGCCAATCCTGCATTTTCTAAACCTGAACTTTTTTTTTTTATATGTAAGATGAAAGGAAAATACCTAATGTGATTAACTTGAATTTTATGCATCACGGAGTCTATTCCTAAATGATACATGCAGCCCACCATCTCCTAGGCTAAAACCTCTTTTTACAGATTAGAGAATGGAAGCAAAAGAGGTAAGTGGTTTCCTTCACTAAATTCTCCTCTCTCACTTTAATTAACAACCTAGCTCTGAAATCCAGGTCTCTTGATTCTCTGTACCACGCAAAATTCCTCCAGTTTATGAAAAAACTTATAGGAGAAAACTGCAAAGACAAACATATTTCTCAATCATACAACTTTAAGAAAGCTACAACTACTATAGTTTAACACCTTGAACCATAGACCTTTAAAGGTTTCTTTGTGTGTTTAGAGTAGATAGGATTTGCAGTGGAATATACTCAACAGGAGTTAAAATACTTCTAAAAAATCAGTATGTCTCTTTCTAAAATAAAACTATACTGAGAAAATAAATTTGAAATATACCATGGTCTTGGATAGGAGACTCAACATTGTAACATTATCTGCTCTCCTGGGTTAATTTAATAGGCATTTAGGAGCGAGGAGCTAGGTAATCTAGTACAAAGTTCATCTAGAGGACAATCAGGAAGAATAGCCAGGAAAAGGTGATTTCCCAATAAAATAGAAAGAGTTCCACCTAAAATCCACCATAATTAAAACTGCATGATATGCACACAAATAGCACATACATGCACATGCACGCCTGGTAAATATTTGAGGTGATGGTTTTGTTAATTAACTTGATGGGGGAATCCTTTCACACACAATGTATGTCAAAAATCACATTGTATACTTTGTCATAATTTTTTCAAGTGTATCTCAATAAAGCTAAGCAAAACTCAAAATTTATCCAAATTTGACTGTAAATTTAGTATACAACAAAAGTATAATTATTATCATCATAGTCATGAAAAGGTAAAGGAGACCCACTCCCTGCACCATTCACTAGAGTAAGTTCCAAGAAATTTTGGAATTTCAATAGTAAAAAGTGAAATAAACACCAGAAAAAAACATGGGTAAAGGGGCACCTGGGTGGCTCAGTGGGTTAAGGCCTCTGCCTTTGGCTCAGGTCATGATCTCAGGGTCCTGGAATGGAGCCCCGCGTCGGGCTCTCTGATCAGCCAGGGAGCCTGCTTCCTCCACTCTCTCTCTCTCTGCCTGCCTCTCTGCCTACTTGTGATTTCTATCTGCTAAATAAATAAATTAATTAATTTTAAAAAATGGGTAAATTCCCCTATAACTACGGTTAAACATCTCTAATTAAAAATTGAATCCAGGTGCAAGGGGAAAAGACCATTAAATTTGACAAAGACTATGTAAAAATAATTCAAAATGTGTTTCCTGGCAAAAAATAACCACAACAGTGATACATGAAATTAAATACCATACTGATATAATAATACATATTCAACTTACAGACAAAATGCTCATGTCACCAGAACATAGGAGCTTCTAAAACTGCAGAAGAAAAATTGGCAAGGCCCTAAGAATGGATGGTTAATACATAAAGAACTATAAATAACTCCTAAACATGTAGGTTCAACTTCATTCATCCTAACTGAATGCAAATTAAAACTGAGTTTCTATTACTCACCTACACTTAGAAAATATGAAAACTTGTCACATTATACTTTGTTGGCAAGATTGGGTAATATAGTTATTTTCAGGTATTTCTAGTAGGGATGCAAAGTAGTAGAAGCTATTTAAGTAATTTGATTAAGGCAACATCTAGCAAAATTATGCAACCATTTACCATTTTTACTAAACAATTCTACTTCCAGGAATCAACCCCAAAGGCACACCAGCAAAAATTTTAAAGATGTATATATACAAGGATCTTCACCTAACAAATGCCCAAGAATAGGGTATTATTTCAAGGAACTACAGTTTGTCCTCAAGTGGAATACTATGCAACTGTAAAAATCAAAAATAAAGGAATATCTCCTTTCAGATTAAATCACCTCCACGGTTTACTTTTATATGAAAAAGAAAAAGAGGGTGAAGATTGGGCATCTAAGAAAGATAGAATTGTACATGAACTATAATTGAAGGTGTTTAAGCTGTATTTAATTAAAAATAGAAGATATAATAGTGACAAAAGCTAGACTTCCCTAAGTATACATTATCTTATAAACATTGATATAAAACTCAGTATTTCATGTAATTACAAAATAAATTGATCTCAAAAAGCTCAGATGTGCAACAAAATGAACAAAACTATATTAATCTGATAACATTATCACAAGGAGAAAAACTACTCCAAGTTACTTTAGAAATTCATGTATCCCATGTGAGATACATACTAAGCCAAAAAAAGGGTTTTAAATATTCTTAAACTGTTTTCACAAATTGCATTTTTGGTGGCAGTGTTAATATTTTTTATTCTTATACTATTACATGGTATGTATTGTGGGATGAAGAAATTGAGTAATTACATTAGGGCCTGAAATCCAGGATTTTATCCATTGGACATGGAGACATGAGACTGGTGAGGTTACATACACTCTGTAGGACTAAACTGAAATTGAATTATTAGTGTAAATTCATGACTTTAGTCTCTACAAAATAACCCGACATTTCCAAGTTCAATGAAAAAGCCTTGAAGCAATAAGAAACCAATAGAAATAATGACCCTTTGCATCTAGATTGTGATCTTTAATGGTCTCTAAATACTATTTCCCCACTAAAAGCATTTGGTCTTCTTGAGGCAAGAGTGATTTAATATCCAAGACAGGAGAAAGGACAAAGGTTTTCAGAGACATCTAGCCCAACAGAAATAAAGAAGCAAGCAGACCACTAGAGACATGTCAAAGAGCCAAAGCCAGGGAGCAACATAAGGAGTTGCCCACCCACTACACATGAGTAGGAATAATAGAGGATCATAGCCATTGAGAATTGGTCACCACTGGCAGACGCTGTTCTTTAAAACCAGTCAATAAAAGGAAGCTATCAAGCATTTATCCACTCTTTGGAGTAACCACATATTGATATTGCACATATTGATGAAATATGATACAAGTTTCCTCCTTGTAAAGATATTCTTGCTAATAGAAAAGGGATGATGTAATTAAAGTATCTCCATTTTATAACCCCAAGAGAAATAATGGATCTAAGTCATGATGATTTATGACTGTCAAAAGTATGTCAAGTGGAATAAATAGGCATCATATGCTTATAAGAAGTATATTACATAGGAAGAAATTTGCCAAAAATATTCATACCCAAATCAAGCATTTCCTCTCTACCTACCAATTTGCAAGAAATACTGGGGACAGTGTAATATTTTAAATGACCCAAGAGGAATTAGTAAATCACAGGCTATGAGAAAGTCCACAAGACACATTACAGGATTATTTAATAAATAAAAGGCCAAAACATACTTAAGAAACTTGAATATATAAACCTTATTTGATTCCTCACCTGAATAAATCAACTATAAAACAATCCAAAAAGTCTGAATGATGACTATACATTTTATAATATTAAGTAGTTCTTGGCAACTTTTAGGAGTGCTGATTATACAGTGATTATTTGGAAAACACCATTTATGGAAATGTATTACAATACTGACAGATAAAATGGGTCAAGTGTCTCAAACATGCTTTAAAATGATCTGGGTCTTATATGTAAGACCAGAGTTTTTTAAAGCCAAGTGGTTGAGATCATGACCTTATTCCCTGTGCATTTGTGTAAGATAAACATTCCGTATGATGATGAGTTTAAACAGTATTTTCAAAAATATACAAAGATACACAGAACAGCTGAGTATAGGCAGTTCTGCAAAGGGATCTAGAGCAGTTACATTTACAAAATTATTTCCTGCTTATGCCCCACACTGGTTTTACCCTTTAAGCTAAAACTATTGTTTTGACTACAGGGACAATGGAGGGTGGCTGGATAATGTGGCATTGAAACATGTACTTTATACATGACCTTGTCTCTAGGTACAAAGAGAGGCAACTGGGATGTGCTCATGTAGAATGGAGAATAATTTACTCAGCAAATTCAAAGGTTTTCACTCAGAATTATACCACCATAGCAGCTTAGTATTATCTACAAGTAAATTGTGTTTTATGATGCAGAAACAGGTAGCGTGTAGCTTTCATTTCCCCTCCAGCCATGTGGAGAAATTAGAGGTAGGGCCAATATAGAGGAACTGGCATTGCACTTTGCTGGATTTTGAAGACAGATGGGTACGTGTACAAATAGAAGTCTATCTCCCCTAACATAACCAGAGGTGAATTTAAATTGCTTCCTATTAATGAGTTAAGGAGATTCCACAGTCAACTAGAAACACATTATTATGAAACAAAATTGTTTCAAGGCTATAACACATTTTGTCTTTGTTTCTGTTTCTTTTTACATAGCATTAATTAAAGTAAGTTTTATAGACCTATTTTGCTTGCTGATAACTTATCAACTTTTCAGCATATTGTATCCATTCTTGTTAAGTGGGGGAAAAAACTGTGGGATATTCATTTTTTTCTATTCAAGTTTGAGAATAGAAAGCTAAAAAATAAAAAAAAAAAGAAGAAGAAATGGAAGGGAAAAGGAAAAGAGGGAAAACATTATTGGATAAGAGAATATGCTCAACTAAAGCTTTATCATTTTACTCCAGCATTTCCTCCTTGAAGGGAGAGAAACCTAAGCTCTGTATAATTATATATTTCCAACAAGACATAATGATACCCTGAAATGTAAGGACTCACTATAGTAGGCAACAGAACAAAATAGTGTTGCAAACAGTTTTTTATTTCAATAATGCACTCTAGTTCTTTTAGGAATGTGTCATTTCAAAGTCGGCCCTGGTAACTGCTGGTTGGTCATAAGAAATCTTGGGATTGGGGCATCTGGGTGGCTCAGTGGGTTAAGCCTCTGCCTTGGGCTCAGGTCATTCTCAGGGTCCTGGGATCGAGCCCCACATTGGGCTCTCTGCTCAGTGGGGAGCCTGCTTCCCCCTCTTTCTCTGCCTGCCTCTGTGTGCTTGTGACCTCCCTGTCCAATAAATAAAATCTTTAAAAAAAAAGAAATCTTGGGATTATTATACTTAAAATGGCTGAGCTTGGTGCCTGTGTGCACATGGCCCAACAATGCATGTATATCTCGAATAGTTACTACAAATTAGATGACTTTGAAAAAAGTCTAAAAGTCTCTACAAACCTAATGGTCTAATTAGAATTTTTTGTGATTTGTTTTGGGTTTTTTTTTAACAGGATTTATGGTTAAAAAAATAAAAAGCTCAATATTTAATATTAATCTAGTTATTTTTCCCTTAATATTGGAGAGCCTCATACCTGTATGCCCTGCACGCACAAGCAAAGTAGTTTGCAGTCCCTCATTCCCCTTCCTATGCTGGAAATGCCTATAAAAATTCTTATAATTTAGATATCAACGGTTTTTGAGTATTGCTTGTAATAGCAAATTATTAACTACCTCTTCAGAGTACTAATTCCCTCCATACTAATCAGTTAATATAAAACCATAAGAAAATCATGACTGTATCACCCCACACTCATGGAACAATTAACCAAATTAGCAATTTCATGAATTAAGCTAATCAATATTTCATTAACTAAAGACAGCCCAAATATGCAGATCATCCATGACTAAGTATTGCCTCAAGATAGGTGCTGCCTAAATTTAGATCTGTGTTTACTATACAGAAGAGAAATGTTGAAATATTTACTGTTATCCACCTGTTCTCAACACTTTCCCATTATAAACTGGCAAATCTGAAATTACTACAGAATTCTTTAACTCTAGTTATATGTTCTTCAAAATAGAAACAACAAAAAAGTGGTTAAATAGATCTACAGAGAGTATAAGTAAAAACATACAGCAACAATTCAGTTGCTAGCTCAGAAATAAATCAATTTCAATAGTTTGCTAATAAACCATTAGACCACATATCCTCCGCTGCACTGATGGGCCATATGGTGATGGATTTATTCTATGTCGGCAGCAGAAACATTTTATGGAAAAGAAATTAGATTGACATTTTGTTTTATTTTTACACATTGTTAAGTTTATTTATGAGCTAATTAGTGTGCCCGTTGATGTATGAGGTTTGATTATGTTTTTAATAAAAGAAATTATTTAAGATATACTTCCATTCATCCAGTAACTGAGATCTACTGGGGTGAGTGAAGGAGAACTGGTCTGGTGGCTGCAAGCACAGAACACATTTTAAGGAGTTTTTCCATCTCCAACAAAGCTTCCGGACAAACATCTACTCCTTATATCAGTCTGGAGCCAACTCAGCTTTGAACAAAGTAGGGGGAAGGTGTCAAGAGATCAGCTTTTTGGTCTTGGCCACAGAATGTAGTACAGTTCTGCCACCTAGTGGTTGGGTTCTCACACGTGACTTGGCAGCATTTACACTAGTCTGTGCTCTGTCTACATATGCAAAGAAAACAGTGATGATGCAAGGTAGGGCAGCAAAAGCTTGGCAAGTCACTTTCTGTGATATGAACAACAAAATTATCCAGGTTTTAACAGATAAACACAAATGCTCCTACATTTAATGTGCCAAACATGAAGATCTTCATAATGTGATCGCTCTCTGCCCACTGTCCAACTTATCCTGCTCCAGGAAGAGTAACTTGCTCTTCCCCAAATACACAGTATTCTCTCATGCACTTCTCTGGGTGCCTAATTCCCTCACTCATCTGGGATGCACTGAACATTCTTTATCTTTTAACTTGAGAATCATGTCCCCACGAAGCCTGCACTTACTTCTAGGCACTTTGCCTCGGATCCTTTTTGTCATCTAACTGATCCCATTCTGTCTTTTGTGTATCTGTCTTACCTTCTAGAAGTTAAGGTCTTTAAAGACAAGGATTTTACCTTTTCATCTTTGAATTCCCTCATGGCTTACTGTGCCTCTGGCCATAAATACATGATATACATAAAGACCTGATTATATGTGAATCTTTGGAAGGGGTGTTTAATTCTTAATTAAGCACAAGTATTGTTAAATAAAAATGAAGACAACATTTTTTAAAAAACTATTTTCTAGGCATGGTCTCCTAATGCTTCACAAACCATATTTCTCTGAGTGTCCACATCATTTAAGGACACTCATGTCAAATATATGGCAAATTTGGATCCTTGGCCCTAGGAATGAAATCTTTAGTAATGCTGAAATCTTTAAGGTTGATCATGAAAGCCAACTTGAAGAAATTATAAAAATCATTTCAAGTTGAATGTATGAAAAATAAAACTGGAAGGTATAGGTATATTCTATTTGGAAAATCAAATTCCCTGGATTAGTCTTTAATTTGTGCAAAACCTTTAATCTCAAACGCATAATATAAGTTTTCATGATGGTTAGAAAAGCAATTATGTAAAAACACCACTTTTTACCTTTTTACCTCATCCTGGCCTATCTTGAAGCCACACCTGCTTGCTGTGTTGATGAACACCACTCATTTCTGTATTACGTAACTGAAATAGTTATGGAAGAGTCAGACTAGATTTTTTTTTTTTCATGATCTGCTGGGCTTACAGCTAAATCCCGGTTTGTAATTTTGTTGCCCCCAAGATATACTCAAAAAGATAAAGTTTGAGGCTGGAGGCTGCCACATGGAGTTTCCAAAACTATTTCAGAGTTTGCACCAAAATCACTTTTGTATGTAGATGGAACATGTGATGTGGACAAGCATGGACAGCACAGGCTTAAAGGACCCTGAAAAATGATTAAGTGTGGCACTTTTTAGCAGGTAATAGAGTATAATCCATCATGAAAATGTTCTTATGTCAGAGTTCACCTGCCTCATTTCTCATGTCTTGGATGACTGTATGGCAGACAACTTTGATAAATTTAGAACAAACAAAATGCCTTATGTGCTATGTTTAGTCAGTTTCAAAAGAGGTAATGAACAGATCTTACAGTACCATGTATGTCACAATATATATGTGGAATCTTAGCATACTGGCTTCCATGTGCTTTTAAGGACCTAATGCTCAATTCCATCCATCCTTTGGAAGGGAATTTATTTTAAACACAAATGCAAAGTTGCCTTAGGTTAACTGAAATCAAGTAAACTACTATTTCCCCAAATAAAAAACATTCTATTTATTGTTCTCTCCCTCTAATCAAAGATTTTTTTAAATTGCTACATTCGTTCTGAATATCTAACCTAAGAAAAGCTCAAGGGAAATCATACAAACCAGATAAGCCTTTAGCTCTCTATGAAGAATATTTTGCAAACCTTTATTATTAATAGGTCCTGGGAGCTTTTAAAAAAATACAGATGCCTTGGTCCCAGCCCAGACTTACCAAAATGCCAACTCTAAGGGTAAGTCCTGGGGAATCTATTTTTAAATTGTCCAGGTGAGTCCGACCTGTGTCCTTGAGACCAGGGAATAAACTGGTATTTGTGAAGATTTGGTTCTCAAGGTGTGGTCCTCTAAACAGCAGTGCCCACATCATCCAGGAGCTTCTTAGAAATGCAAATTATCATACGTCACCCAAACCTACTAAGAAATTGGGAATTCTGGGGGTGGAGCCCAGAAATCAGCATTTTTAACAAGCCCTCTAGGTGATGCCAAATCATGCTAAGGGTAATGTTTGAGGTATTGGTTCTGAAAACAAAGCTGAAAAGTAAAGGTTCATTAATTCAGTGAAACTCATCAAATGTTCACTATTTTGAGAAAATATAAACAAGATAAGGTCCTTAACCTTACGAAGGTCAAAATAAAACATTCTATTAGGTCTTTGTAAGCTTTATAATTTTTTAAAAGGTCATTTACTTGTTAATATCTTCATTTACAACCATTATGTGTTTTTTCTAGATTCCACCCATATACAATGGGTGAAGCTTTAACCCATTTTTATTCAAGGAACTCTATCTCCTGAATAAACTGTTCTCACAGATATCCCCTCTGTGGAATTTCAAAGATTCTTCTTTTTGTAGGGATCACAAAAATTAGAGGGGCTTGTAGTGCTCATCATTTTGCCTCATTTTACAGACTGATCAAATAAAAAGCACAATTACCCTTTGAAAATTGAAGACAAAGTCTTGCACATGATAAGAAAGCCCTAGATACTTACAAAGCTTTCCCCAATATTATCTTGTTTGTCCTACCAGTGTGATTGGTATTAATGTTCTAACAACATAAATGTAGAAAATGAAATTAACTCTCTGATGGTGTTAATTCACAACCCTCTTGGGAGATCCTGAATATAAGGTGAAATTGGCCCCTTGTATGTGCAGGGGAGGGAGAGATGGAAGGAGGTGGCAGTTTTAACAAACAAGGGAACTGATGTAAGAGGTTTGTCTTGGGCTGTAGCAAGAGGAATGGATCCCCATATCTGCCTGGGGCATCTTTAAAGTTTATATAGAGAGAGTACTTGACTGGGTTCAGTCCTATATACACTACAGTGTTTTTTACATTAGATCCCAGTGCCATATCTATTGAACGCACATCATAGGTTGTTTGTTTATATGTTTGTATAAAGAAACCAAAAAGGAGAACCTTATCTCTAGGATGACTGAAAGGACAACACTGATTCCCTTTGAACAGAGACAGCTTAAGAAATAGCACTTAGGGGGTGCCTGAGTGGCTCAGTGGTTAAGCCTCTGCCTTCAGCTCAGGTCATGGTCTCAGGGTCCTGGGATCAAGCCCCACATCGGATGACCTGCTCAGTGGGGAGTCTGCTTCTCCCTCTCTCTCTGCCTGCCTCTCTGCCTACTTGTGATCTCTGTCAAGTAAATAAATAAAATCTTTTAAATAAATAAATAAAAAGAAATAGCACTTAGAATTCCCAGCCACCAGCATAAAGTAAGAAAACAAATCCATCTCTACCGAAGATACTGATTTATGGAGGTTCATAAATGAAGTAAACTCAGAAAGCATTCACTCTGGTACCTGCACAATATTGAGGGTTGTTTTCCCAGCATCAAAAGCTTGAATTCACTATTCTTCTGGCTATAAGACAAATTAGTGCTACCACAATCTCAAGAGCCCTTGTTTTTAAATATCCCACACAAAATTTTTGTGTGGTATGAATTGCTCTACAACATTCAGCATGTCAGATATTTCCCGTTTTTTTTATTATTTTCAGCCAAATCAAAACCAGATTATTAGCTGCCAATCATCATAGTTGACAAAGCCAGTATCAATCCTTTTTCAAAACTCACTCCCTGCTATTGGTCAAACAATGACACTTAAGTTTACAAAGTTCAGAAAAATGAAGCCCCGCCCCCTACTGCCATCCATGAGCCTTCATGTTGGTCACAATGACCTTTGCTCAGATTTGAGGTACTTAGAAGATGGCCAGTCTGCATTCTCCCACTCAGTTCCAGATCATGCCACGGGACATTTCCAAAGACCCCTGAATTATGGTTCTTTTCTCCTCAGGGACCCAGAGAGCTATCACTTTCAAGACTGTCACACCAGGGGTGCTTCCATGATTCCAAGAACTCATTCTCAAAATTTCAGAAGGGATGTCCCCTCCCTCTTCAGGTATTCCACACCCAAAAATTACAATTATTTGTGAAAGACTACTTTTCTTTCAAAATCCCTAAGGACAAAGCCATCTCTCCTCTCTCCTGCTCTCAATTTCATTCTCTGAACATCCAATCAGTTTGCTTAATGGACCAATACTTTACACCTCCTCAACAAAAGAACTTGTGCATTAGGGATCCGCCTGATTATCTCCTCGCATTCTGTGGAAAACTTTTCTCTCAAATTCCAAAAGGCCATTTACTTCCTTTGAAGCCAGAAGATCCCAGACAAAAGTATATCCCTGGCCACTCTGATGAGTCCATAGCAAATATTCCTGTTAATGATAATAATAAATTAAACATGAAGAGCCAAACAGTGTTTTACCATGTCACTGTGCATATTTATTACTGAATCACTCAGGAAATGTGTAGCCTTGAAGAATTACAAAGGCATGTAGAAAGAACATTCTTTGATCCCCCCTCCCCCCAATTAACCTTCAAGATCACATCAACATCTTCCCATAGAGAAGCTAAGGGAAAGAACAAAGTGGATTTACAGGAGTCCTATTCATTTTCAAACAGCAACAGCTCTTTCCTCAAGTGAAGTACAAAGGATCCATGTATGGGTCCACCACACACACCCCATGTAGACTCTATCCCTCACTCATGGCCCACTTCACACTAAAAGCACTCTCAAGCTGGAGGTTGAGGACACAGGTTTACCCCGGTCTGAATCAACTCGGAAAGCAGAGGCTACACGAGGCCAACTGGAGACTGACTCCACAACTGATCAGAGGTGGAGAAAGAAGTTAAGGGAAGTGGGGGAGTCAGGGAACAATTGTCACCCACCTCTATGTCCATCTTTCACTGAGACTTGGCTTTTTAGATGTAAGAGTGTGGTCTTACAAAAATTATACTGAGTTTAATTTGAGACACAAAGTGTAATGTCTTGGAGACATGCAAGCTCCCTGGGGACCATTCACCCCAAGAGTTGCCCAGGAGAAAGCGATTTAGGCTGGCCACAAAGGAGAGAAGTCTGAGCATTAAACATTCAGCTTTCTATCAAAAATTTCAGCTTCAATCAAAAACTTTAAATTGCCTTTTTAATTAATCACTTTATTGCTAAAGCCTTATCTTTTCCTGCATCCTACTAATTCCCAGAATTTAAATTTCTGTGCCCTCTTTTCCAGAAGAGAGCTGCCTCTGAGTACAGCTTCTATTTGTGGGTGTTCAGCAGGGAGGAGGGAGCTTGCTTTCTGCAAACTAATGCAGAGATTTGTAAGTTTTAACTAAACTCCAAAGGCTCTCAGGGTGTTTTTTTTGTTTTTCAGTTTTAGCTAAATGGAAAGCAGAAACATTTTGGAGTTTACGATTGTGATCCAAATTCCAGGGATCCAGAGACCAGATTTTACAGAGCAAATCAGCAAAAAGCTCAGGGGATCCAAGTGTTGTAAGTCCATCTGAGCCCAAAGAATAGTTTAATCTTAGTCAATTGCAGCTTCCCTCATGGTATCCTGTGAATGAAATCATACATCTCTTCGCTTCAAGCTAGGAACCTTTTCATCTGGCATGCCTTAGCCGCAATCATTTGGCTCTTTTTCTGCCAGAATAAATCCAGCCCTTTTCCTACAAACCCAATCAGTAGGCTCTCCTGGGCCTCACCGAAGTCAACAACCATCATGTCTCTCTGCCTAGTGTTGACAGAAAAAGCCCAGTTTTGAAGCCTGCACTCCCAAGCCTCCACCCTGCTTACTACTTTGGAAAACTTGAGCCCATTATGCAGTCTCTGGGAGAATCAGTTTCCTTAGATGTAAAATGGTTGTAATAATACCAATTCATGGGTTTGTGAAGAGTAATTGGTAGTTTATATATTAAGGTAGTTGGCATAGGGGCACCAGGGTGGCTCATTAGTTTAGGCAGCTGCCTCCAGCTTGGGTCATGATCCCCAGGTCCTGGGATTGAACCCCACATTGGGCTTCCTGTTCAGTGAGAAGCCTGCTTACCCCTCTCCCACTTCCCCTGCTTGTTCTGACAATTAAATAAAATCTTAAGGAAAAAAAAAGTACTTGGCATAGTGGTTGGCACATATGAACCCTGAAGCATTTTATCCCCTCCCTCCCCACTTTTATGTTTCCTTTCCTTCCTTCTGCCCCTTCTGCATTATCTCCCCTTTCCTGGGCTGTGCCTTTATCATCCACCTCCCAGCTTCCTCTCCTCATTCCTTTTTCTTTCCTCCTCTCATTCTTCCTTTGCTATTGTGATAGAGGTTTTATGTAATTAAATTTCTGATCATAACACTCCTGGCTTACATTTTTCAAGTTACCCCCAGTGAAATAAAGCTATAGATACAACGCTTTCAGTCTTGGCTCTGAACACCCCTCTTCTGGAGCACTGCTGTCCAGTGTCCATCACTGCTGATGCCATCACAATAAGGTCAGCAAGACCACCCTGAAGTGTGTGGCAACTGTACTATAATCGTGGAGACAAGTCCTCAAGATATTTACCCCTCACCCTCCTTGCCATGATGGGAAGAAGATTTGTAAATAAGGAACCCAACAGGCACAGAAGGTAAGTTGCCCCAAATGACATCGTCTCTAGGTGGCAGAGACCAGCCACCCTGTTCCCTAAGTTTCTGTTTATTCCTCTGACTGCTACCTCCTTGTCCTTTTGCTAACCTATGTGTTCCAATTCTGCACCTTCAATCATGCCATTCCTTGCACACCCTGATCTACATGGTAAACTCCGGCTCATGTTTCTAAGTCACATCAAATATCATCTCTTTTCTAAAGGATTTCCAGTGTCCAAAGGCAGAGATAACAACCTTTGTCTTTCCTGAGCCCAGAGCACATTCTATATAACTCTCTATAAATAACTATTAAAGAACCAGTAAACTGTGAAATCCTCAAGGGCAGAAACTATTTTATTCATCACTGAATCACAGGACCTACTACATATTAGGAATTCAATAAATCTTTCAAATTCTTTTACACATTGTCTTATTCCCCCTATTTCATTGAGTCCTCTATAACTACCTTAGCTCTAAATGTTAGCATGCCCCAGAGCTAGTCCTTGAACTTCCTGTTCATTTATATACTTGTGTCTTACATTATTTCAACCAGTTCCTTAACTCTAAACTGTCTAAATGCTAAGGATGCCTACATTTATTTCCTCCAGTCTGGAATTCATATACTCAGACTCATATTCAACTATGAGTTTAACAGCTGTACTTAATTTAATAATGTGTCTCATAATCACAACTTACAGAACTGAGCCCCCTATCTCCCCCAGAGCCTCTTTCTCCATGGTCTAATTATCTATGCCAACATCAATTTCATCCTTCAGATTGTGGTATTGGGGTCCTCCATGAAACCTCACCTTCTCTAACAACCTAGATCTACTCCACCAGCAAATCTTATTGGTCAACACCATGAACTAGATCCATAATTGCTTTCTTCCACCCCAACTGCTACTACCTTAGTCCAATATTCACTATTATTGGAGCTGTACTCTTACTATTGCCTCTTGCTCTCTTCCACACCTCTTCTGCTGAAGTTTATTCTCCATAGATGAGCAAATTGATCCTTTCAAAACAGAAAACCAATGACCTCTTTGTTTAAAACCCTCTAATGGCTTTCTGTCCCACTTGGAATCTAATTCAAAGTTTTTACAGTGGCCTACCATCCCAAAAGGATCCAAACCCCACCCCTATCTCTCAGATTTCATTTCTTACTCTTCTCCCCATATCTCCATTTGAGCTTCCATAATGTTCTTTACACACAGCAAATTCCCCATCTTAGTGTCTGTATGCTTTCTGCTCCTTCCAGAACTTCCCCCTTCCCAAATACATAAACTCACTCACTCTATTCCTTCGGGCCCATGCTCCTATGCTGTGATTGCACACACCTAACTGTTACTTTCTGTTACTTCACAAGCTCATTTTTTTTAATAGTTCTCATTACTCATCTACCTGATTATGTGCCCATTATCCATTTCCCTACTGAATGTATGATCCAAGAGAGCTGGAACCTTGTTTGGTTTGCTATTTGGTACCATTGTGTAAAATGGCACTAGGCTCACTTATGTGAGTAAAGCTTACTCTTTGTCAAATGAATGGAAGAATAACCTAATCAATGACAAAATTAAACCTATCAGTGTGGCCTGGACCCAATCTCCTCATTTTTTGCCCAATTTTACCTTTCCATCAGTTCACTATTTTTCTCTCTGAAAATACAGTGAAATATCATAGGAAACCCAACTGCTTCCTGTGACTTGGCATTCAGTACACTAAATCAAACCCCATGATGCTTTCGCGTTCATGGACCACTGAACAAATGGATGAAGTCCTATTTGCTTAGCCAAAAACTTAACTTTGAACATTGGCTATTTCATACACAGGGACTATTAATAGGGGAGAGCCTTGAAGAAAAGCCAAATTCAGTCCAGACTTTCTGAAATTCTCCCCAAATGAGATGGTAATGACTAGGAGCAAGTAGGGAGTGGGGAAGCTTGCAGAAGAAATCTGTAGAGAACCTGACAGCTGCCCTGAAATAAGCACCCCCTAAACCTTCCTTATATTAACTTCAGTGAAAAGAACAAAAAGTAGATTTTCTAACCCAAAGCCCCTGATGCACTCTTTCAACAGATTAGCAAGCCATATGAGTGTCCTTGAGTAGAGGCCAGTGAAACCTTTGAAACCTTTTATTTAAGATTTTTTTTTAATTTTTATTTATTTGTTATAGAGAGAGAGAGAGCAAGCACAGGCAGACAGAGAGGCAAGCAGAGGCAGAGGGAGAAGCAGGCTCCCTGCCGAGCAAGGAACCTGATGCGGGACTCGATCCCAGGACGCTGGAATCATGACCTGAGCCGAAGGCAGCTGCTCAACCAACTGAGCCACCCAGGCGTCCCTCCTTTGAAACCTTTTAAACTGAAATGAATTAATCCCCCATTGGCTTCTAAGATTACAGTATTATGCACATTGGGCTCCATTTCATAAATACTCTAAAGAAGTAGAAATGTTGGCTCAGACTCTACTGTGCCAATACAAATTTATAGATCCCCAGATAGTCTTTTACCCATGTTATTATCTAAGCGATTTCTTTGGAGTATAGCTCCATTCACTGACAAACAGGGATGGACTAAGAAATAATCACCCATATAGTAAGTTTTTTAATAAGTTAATGTAAACGAAAGATTTCTCATTAAAACTCCATACTCAAGAGAAATAGTGCCTGAAAATTAAGCCTGCTCTAGAACACTTTAATAACTGGAAGTGTTTAGGCACTGAAAAATTCTTGGAACAAAAGTGTGTACTTATCACATATAGGTGCCAGAAAATTTGGGACCTTACTGTTGAGGTCAAATGGTTCCATTATTTTCTGCAGGTTCATGCTCTCAATGAGTCAAGGCATTAGAAAAGCAGACCACAGATGTTCCCTAAAAAACAAAAAACTGACAAGAATCCCTGAAATGAGACTATTTTAAAAGTATTATTATTGATTGATTCTTGGTGGCTTCAAATAAGCCCTTTAGTAGAAAGAAGATCTAAATACAGCTATTTTTAATGTTTACATTTTTTAAAAAACTGACTCAATTCAACAAATACATATAGAATGCTCCTTTTGGTTGAAAATAGAGCTAGCCTATGACCCAGCAACTGCACTACTTGGTATTTACCCAAAAGATACAAATGTAGTGATCTGAAGGGGCATATGCACTCAAATGTTTGTAACAGCAATGTCCACAATAGCCAAACTATTCAAAGAGCCATTCATCCATGACAGATGTGTATATATACAATGGAATACTATGGAATACTATGCAGCCATCAAAAAACCCTCAAATCTTGCCATTTGCATCGATGTGGATGAAATCAGAGGCTATTCTGCTAAGCAAAATGAGTCAGTCAGAGAAAGACAATTATCATATGATCTCACTGATATGAGGAATTTGAGAAACAAGACAGAGGATCATAGGGGAAGAGAGGGGGAATGAAACAAGATGAAACGAGAGGGAGACAAACCATAAGAGACTCTTAATCTCAGGAAACAGACTAAGGGTTGCTGGAGGAGAAAGGGTTGGGAGGAATAGGGTGGTTGGGTGCTGGATATTGGGAAGGGTATGGTGAGCGCTGTGTGTTATGTAAGACTGATGAATCACACACCTGTACACCTGAAACAAATAATACATTATATGTAAATAAATAAATGCTCCTCTTATAATTTTTCTTGTCCTTGGCTCCCTAGGAGAGTACAAACAGGTCTAAGATGCAAATCCTGCCTTCAAGGCCCCTATAAATGGATAGTCTAAAAGCTAAGACTATGATTACAAGAAGCAGGAGAAGATGGTATGTGAGGTGAGCAAAGGTGTGCCAAATGCTTTGGAATTTAGACATTGGGAAGTTCCCATCTAAATGAGAAACTCAAGGGAATGCCCAAAAGAGATCATAATTGGGTTGGATTGTGAATGCTGAACTGCATTCGAGGGAAGTTTTAAACAAAGAAACCTTCAATTTTAAGGCAAATCACCAAGCCCAGGATAGGTTTAGGTAATAAAAGATGATCGATGTGAAAGGTGGCTTTCAAGAGGACACTCCAAGATTCCTAGTTCCTGATATAGCATCATGTTGACACCTCCCTTTTAATGTAAGATGGACCTCAACACTAGCTTCTAATGAACAGAGTAAGGCAGAAGTGATGGGATGTCACTTCCACAGGTCACAGGTGACTTTGACTAACTTCCACCCTGCTGTATTTTTCCTACTGCCTTCTTGGCTCACTAACTCTGATGAAACAAGATCTCTTACTGGAGAGGCCCATGTGCCAAGGAATTGAGGGCAGGCTCCACCAAACACAGTAAGAAACTAAGCCCCTCAGTCCAATAACTCCTGAGGAACGGAATCCTGCCAACAAGGATATGAATGAGCTTGAAAGCATGTGCTTCCCCAGTTGAACTTGGAGATGCCTATAGCCCCAGCAGACACCTTGCCTGCAACCTGGCAGAGACCCTGAAGATGAAGATTTAATTAAGCTGTGTAGCGATTTCTGACCTAAGATGCTATGACTTAACTGTTGTTTTAAGCCATAAAGTTTAGGAGTCATTTGTTATGGAGGGATAGAGAATGTCTGCAGTCCGGACTGACTGGGGCTTGCTGCATGAGATAATTATTTACATGGTGCTTCACTCTTTTCAATGTACTTGCCAGGCATTGTCATTTGATTTTTAACAATCCTTTCAGGTGGAAAAAGCAGGTGAAATACTCCTTTTATAGATCCTTTTATAGGAGAAAAATGCTGTGGTTTTATGGTTTATATTCAAAGTCACACTACTAGCTAGTGTTTTGTCTTTAGTTCAGTGCTCTTTTCATTACAACCCTCAGAGGAACAGAAGGAAATTTTAAAGACTTAACATACACTAGTATTATAGTCTTTAATGGGGACAGAGATGGCAAGTACCCAATCACTAGGGAATTGGTTTTGCTATTTATCTCTGCCTTCCTAGTTTTTAAAATCTGAATATTTCATAAATAAATCTTCCACTAGATTTTATAGCTTTGTTTTGGTGTCTTTGTCCTTCTCCTAAGTATGTCACCAAAATGTCAAAGTAGGTTGACATTTCAGTTGGTTTTGAATGGCCATTGGTTTTTTCAAGAAATTGAAAATATCTGATATGCAAACTGGCAGGTTTTTCCATATGGCACATGACATAGGTATAGACTGTAACACATTTTACTGAATTGTTCTGAAAACTCATAGCCCACGTATTAAATACTCAATTGAGGCTATTCCCTATCATTAACATTGTATGTTTATGTTACATAATGAAATTACAAATATATACTTTCTCTCACAAATGAGGACATGCAGAACAAAATTAATCTTGACAAATGAGTCATTTAAAATCATTTTTAAACACTGAATGATTTTAGATTCTTCTTAACCATCCATGTTTTCATTTTAACTGGCATCTTTCATTTCTAACTTCCTGCTTTTTCTGTTAAGTGGGAACTCATGAAATAGTCAATGACTCTAATGATGATGTTTACAACAGGACTACCCAGGCTCTACTACACAGAAGTTAAATATGAAGGAGGTTATGAGAGCCAGGCTTTGTGAGTTTGAAGCTTGCCCCTTAGTAGCTGGGAATATTAACTTCCTTACAAAAACCTGTGTTTCCGATAATAAGAACTGCAATCTTATGAAGTTGTTATGAAGATTAAGTTAATATTTTGTGAATCTGAACCCCTGGTGGTGGGGGTCAGATACTGGAGGAGCTTATGCTGAGTGAAATAAGTCAAGCAGAGAAAGTCAATTATCATATGGTTTCACTTACTTGCGGAACATAAGGAATAGCACAGAGGACATTAGGAGAAGGAAGGGAAAATTGAAGGTGGGGAAATCAGAAGGGGAGATGAACCATGAGATACTGTGGACTCCAAGAAATAAACTGAGGGTTTTGGTGAGGGGGGATGGGTTTGGCCCGGTGATGGGTATTAAGGAGGGCACGTATTGCATGGAGTACTGGGTGTTATACTCAAACAATGAATCACGGAACTGCATCAAAAACTAATGAGGTACTGTATGATGACTAACATAACAGAATAAAAAGAATTTCAAAAAAATAATAAAAGTTTCTGGTTGATTCCAGCAAATTCACATTCCTCTAAATCTGTGGCTCTCAACCTGGCTGCAAATTAGAATCACCTGGTAGCTCTTCAAAATTACCAACGCTTGGATCCTGTATCCCTTTCCTATTGCTTTGGCAACAAATTACCATGAATTTAAACGCAAAAAAACACAAATGTATGAGCTTACTGTTCTGGAGATGAGAAGTCCAAAATGATTCTCACTGGACAAACCTCAAAATGTTTGCAGGGCTGTGTTTCTTTTACAGGCTCTGGGGGAGAATCTGTTCACTTGTTTTCTTGTTTTTTCTGGCTTCCAGAGGCTGCTTGGATTCCGTCGCCAGTGGCCTCCTTCATCCGACGTCAAAGTCTGCAGTGACTGCTGAAGTCCTTCTCACACTACCTCACTCCAACACTAACTGATCTGCTTCCTTCCCTCTACTTTGTTTAAAAATCCCCAAAGGTACATTGGGACCACCTGGAGATTCCAGAATAATCTAAGGTCAGCTGGCTAACAAAATTAATGCCATCTGTTACCTTAATTCCCCTTTGTCGTGTAATGAATTTTAAGAATTAGGAATAAACATATTTGGGGGACCATTATTCTGTTTACTGTCGACTCCCATCCTCCAAAGACTCAGATTTGATTACTCTTGGTATGGATATTCTCTTTAAAAACACACTAAATCGGGGCGCCTGGTGGCTCCGTGGGTTAAGCCTCTGCCTTCAGCTCAGGTCATGATCTCAGGGTCCTGGGATCGAGCCCCACATGGGGCTCTCTGCTCAGCGGCGAGCCTGCTTCCCCCTCTCTCTCTGCCTGCCTCTCTGCCTACTTGTGATCTCTCTCTCTCAAATAAATAAATAAATAAAATCTTTAAAAAGAAAAAACACACTAAATGATTCTAATGTCCAGCTTCTTTTGAGGACTACTAATTTGAATATAATCAGCGTTCTCTGAAACATCATACCAATGAAATGTTTAATAATGGTCAAATTAGATTTAGAAAGCATTTAAGTAAATAAATGAGGTGTTAAAGACAGTAAGAGATTCCGTGAGAATAAAATCTGCTCAACCTTATTTATAAGTCTCAAACTTTTTGGAGGAGTAACACCTATAAAAAGCCCAAGGAAATATTTTTCTTTTATTTTTTTTAAAGATTTTTTGTTTATTCATTTGAGAGAGAGCATGAGCAGGGGGGAAGCAGGAGGTGCAGAGAGAGGGGAAGCAGACTCCCCACTGAGCA